>SKCR01017742.1:0-162056 GCA_019454045.1 Zanthoxylum bungeanum
ATCTTCTAAACTCTTCTTCTACTTTTTAAGACATTGGGGACAATGTCTTATTTTATTTTTGGGGGTGAGGAATAGTTAATAGTACTTGTTTGTACTGTGTTTTTATTTTTAGTCCAAATTTTTCGAAAAATACAAAAAAAAAATAAAAAATTAATAAAAACAAATGGCATATTTAAAGCTAGGTGATGGTTTGGTGTCTTCCTTCACTCACTACCTTTTTATAAGGAAAAGCTGTGGAGGCACCTAGATAATCATTCACTTGTAGCGTGTTGTGACAGACTAGTTTGTTTGGAGGACCTCATTGTTTAAGGGGCTTGGGTATTTAAGTGAGCCTCGCTCCACCCTCACTCTGGGGAATCTACACGGGAAGTACATTCGACAGTTAGTCACACACCATAAACTCGTTGGCACGTACCATAAGGTATAAAAAAATGTGCGTTCACTTGGTCGCTTGAACCCTTGAGTGGGGAGTCCTAGTTGTAAACAATCCTTCGTCAGCGAGAGCCTTTGATTAAACTTCTAAAACCACATGTAAATTATAGTTATATGACCAGTAGAAATGTTTTGTTGTTATGTTGACTAAAAAGATGAAATTGGTAAGAAATAGCTGTGTAAGGAATTTCCACTCCTGAGACGTATTTCAAACCTAATTCAAAACAAGTTAATTTTTGTTTATTCACTTTTGAATTATTAAATCTGTAAATTCTCCATAAAACTGACTAAAATGAATCCTCATATACTTAGTTGGTAGATATTATCAACATACATCGTAACATGCGGACATAGGATAAAATTGAAAACATTGTAATATTCAGTGCTATAGTTTAATTGGAGAAGCATCTCAAAAAAAAATAATGGAAATAAAAAAAAAAATGTATGAGAACTGAGTTATTAAGTCTGTAAAGGTATTTTAATACCTAGTGCCCTAAAACCAACTGGTTTGGGAGTCATTGGTCCAAAGCTCGTTACATGGATCAAAAATGATGAAAATTTATATATATGTATATATATCTGAAGTCTGAGTAATTAAGTCCTTAGGGGTGTCTTAACACCTGATGCCCTAAAGCCAACTGGTTTGGGAGTCACCGACCTAAAGCTCGCTACATAGATGGAAGATATTGTATATAAATAAAAAAATAGAAAAAAATCAAAGAAAAAATCAGAAAAATCAGAAAATTTATTCCATTACTACAAAAGATGTGAAATCTGATAAAACTTTAGGACAAAAATATTACTCTCTTATCAACTGCACTTATGACCGTTGTGGGCAAAAATGAGTTGTTTAATATTTTGTTGGCTGTGTATATGAAGAATGGTAAAAATAATCGGAGAATTTACTTATTTAGTAATTTAGAATGAAAAAAACAACTACTAAACTTGGAGTAGAAGTTTCATCCAATGAGTCACTGACTTCTTTATTCTCTTTCTCTTGTCTTTTTGCTTTGTATGCATTAGTTTCACTACCTTTTTACTTTTATAAAATGTTTGTGGGTATCATTACTGTAAACCCTCACGAGACTACAACTCGTCCACTAGGGACACCTAGGGGTTAAAGGCTTGTTGCATATGCTAAATGCAATCGTGATCCCTACGAAAGTGGCTTAGTTAAATTTTATTATGTTATTTTATTTTGCTCGAGGACTAGCAAAATGTTAGGTTTGGGGGTGTGATGAGTGATAAATGTATCACTATTTCCCACTCATTTAACTTAATATTTTGTATAGTTTCTTGAGTTTTGTGAATATTTTGATGTGTTTTGTGTTATTTTGTAGATAAATAAAGTTTCAGGACATTCTGGAGGTGATTTGGAGAAAAACTGTGAAATTTGGTGAAATTTGGCAAAAGGGTATTTTGGTAATTTTGGGCGTCCCGACACAAAGGGTATTTTGGTAATTTTGGACATCCCGACATCGAAATAAAGTTTCAAGATATTCTGGAGGTGATTTGGAGCAAAACTGTGAAATTTGACGAAAAGGTTTTTTTGGTAATTTTGGGCGTCCCGACACCGAGGGTATTTTGGTAATTGCACCACCATGCCACGTGTCAAAAATTCAACGAGCCTTCATTTTTAGCACACCATGCCACGTGTCGAAAATTCAGCGATCCAAAAATAATAATAATAAAATAATAAAATAATAAAATAATAAAAATGAGAAAATAATAATAAAAAATTAGATTTTTTTGCCTATAAATAGATTTCGAATTTTTAGTTTCAAATGTACCAAATCCTCTGTAAATACTTATATAATAGAGAGTTCTTCATATTTTCTTCATATATTCAGTTTTATTTACGCTTTGTAGTAGTAATTCTATTCAACCATGAGGGAGTAACCTCACCATGCTGAGGTAATAAGGTAATTCTTTTACTTTGCTTTTTAGATTAATCTCCCTTAAAATATAATATATAAACTATTTAAAATCTGAATTAATAAAAAGATACCGCCATTCTAGGTCGGTTGGTTATTCAATTCAAACTGGTTAAACCTGACTTAATGAGGATACCGCCATTCTAGGTCGGTTGGTTTAAGTTTATATTTCTGTTCCGCCTTATGGCTGGTATATTTGAATTTGACTTAATCAGGATACCGCCATTCCGGACGGTTGGTTTAAAATATCACAAGATTATATATTATATTATTGGGAGATATCTAAATAGTAAATAGTAGAAGTTAATTCCTTTACCTTAGCATTTCTTTTTATTACTTTTCAGCAATTTCATTTTATGTCTTTTAAGTTTTTATCAGCTTTAGTTATGTGTTGTAACTAAGTTAAATATCTAGGGTTGTGATAAAATCTAATATCACCAATTTAAAAAGGGTTAGATTATAGTTTGGGTAATTAAAGAATTATTTGTTGAGTCATAACCTTAATGCCTTTTTATTAACTGATCACTAATAAAATTGATTAGATAAAACTTAAAATGAACTAGACATAGGGATTTTAAGTTTAAAGACCTTATACTCAACAACCCACAATCTTCTTTAAGGATAGATAAACCTTTAATAGATTTCCTTACAGGATAGGAATATACATGTTGGGCGGGGGTAATCATAATTGGAACTCAACCTTAATGAATCTAGGTAATTTAATTGACATAGACATATGGTTCAATTGGATTATACTAGGTATTTGTAAATGATCATTCGAAAGAGGCTTTTACATAATTTAGTGTTCCAGATTAATAATTCAATAATTTACCCAACTATGATTTAACTACTTCATCTTTTAATTGATATTAGAAAGATTAACAACCCTAGATCTTTGAGTCTTTTATTTTCCTTAGTATTTTCTTTTGTCTTTTTATCTTTTTATTTATTTAGAAAATCTGCAAATCAAATCATTCAAGCAATCAATTCCCTTCTCCCTCAATTAGATATTTGTAAATAAATAGTATCAACAATTAATAACAATAGTAGGAATTAAGTCCTCGTGGGATCGATATTTTTATACTACTTGACCGATACGTGCGCTTGCGTTATACGTGTGTGTTTACGCCGGTCAACAACATACAATATTTCGTTATACTTGCATATTTATCTACTAAAGGGCCACAACATGCATTTCAACATGACAATCATGCGAACAATATTCAATAAATAATAAAAATAAAACAGAAAATGAATGTGGAAAATACCCTCAGGTCTAACCTTTTTTGCCGACTTTCGGACTTACGTTTCACGGAGATCGGAAGGGTAAAGCTCCTCAACTTCTCCGGTTCACTGGTTTAGCATCTTAGCTCATTGTTTTGTTGTTTTTGCTTGCTGTTTGGCCTCCATTTAGCTTGTGTTTCCTCTGTATTTCTGTTCACTGTTAGGTCATTATTTTGACGTTTCAACGGACAGTTTTGGTTGTTTTCTAAAGGTTTTAAGTGCATTTTTTTGTGATTATTTTAGGGATTATAAGTGCAGTTTTTTATGTTACTGTTTTAAGGATTTTAAGGACTATTTTAGGAGGATTTTGCTGCTGTTTTGGGGGTGATTTGGGCTGCTGTTTTTGGTGGAAAGGGGCTACTGTATTTGAGGCTTATTTTGGTGTGGATTAGGGCTGTGAAAGGTGGCTAAAGATGCGGCAAAGGGGGCGGTCTAAGGGGTGGGTATTCGGTGGTGAGAGTGGAGGAGATGGAGAGAAATTTTGTTGCTTCTTTCTTGTGATTTGCGTGTAATGTCTAGGGCTTTTTTTGTTGTGATTTGCGTGTGAGTTATGTGTATGAGCTGAAGTTGGTTGCTTATGGGGCAGGTGGCGTTAGGGAAATTTGAGAGAAGGGGATGCCGTGAGGGTGAAGTAGTTGGGAGAGAGTTGGGAGTCAATTGAGAGGGGCGGAGAGGCTTGGTTTGGCTTTGTTTATATAGAGAAGGGCTAGGGCTTCCCTTTGTCTCACAAGGAAGGGATTTGATTTTGTGTTGAGCAAGGAAAGTCATAGATTGAGGGGGGGTTGGTGAATTAGGAAGGTTGAATATTTGATTTGCTTGGTTTAGGAATACAATATTTTAATTTGTTAGGATTGATTTTAATTAGGCATAACATCTCTTTAATTTAGTATATGATATTTTGGATTATGAAGTTACAATATTTTAATTTGGTATAATTATATTTTATATCTTATTTAATTTGGTAAATGATTTAATTATTTTATTTAATTCAATTACATTATTTAATTAATATTTAATTTAATTTGGGTGTATTTTTGGGCGATGGGCGTCTGGGCCTAGGTGGTGGTGGTGTGGGCTTTGTCTTGGTGGGTTAGGTGTTGTGTTGGTTTGGTGAGTGGGTTTGGGCCAAGATTAAAAGGTTATGGGTTTTTTAGGCCAAATGTGCTTTAAAACGGAGGTCCAACGAGCGAGCTTGACGCTAAACAAGTGAATAAGGATCTAACGAAATACCGATTCCCTTCCGACGACCATTTCCTGCAATATCCTTAACTAAAAAGGTAGTGCCTCCAACTGAGACTCATCATCGGGTTTCACATGCAAAAATGCAATGCCTGCTGTCAAATGGATTTCCCTTTTTTATACACTAAGGTATGTGCTAGTGAGCTATGGTGTGTGACCGACTGTCAAATGGATTTCCCGTTGTAGATTCCCCAGAGGGAGGGTGGAGCGAGGCTCACTTAAATACCCAAGCCTCTTAGGCTCTTATCGTTTGGTGTCAGGAATAAACAACGAGTCCTCCAAATTAGTCCATCACAATAGGCTACGAGTAGATGGCTATCTAGGTGCCTTCACAACTTTTCCTTCTAGAAAGGTAGTGAGTGAAGGAATACACCAAACCATTACCTAGCCTCAAAATGCCTTTGATTAAACCCTCATTTTATCCACTATAGACACGGTCAATTAGAACATAAATCCAAACATTACAAGACAATATTTCGGGGCCGATTCTTTATCCCCAGTGGAGTCGTCAGACTGTGGGACACAGAAACTAGACGACGGATGTTGTTTTAGGCTCGCGGCCTAGTCGGGAGTACGGAGTAGCCCGCGGAGACTAAACCGGAGAATAATGGAGTCACCACCCGGTGTGGACCGGGAAAATGAGATTTAAGGCCGCACTCACCACTCACAAGGGAAGACCTCAAACCATTGGGTTCGGAATGGTCCCTTAGTTATGTCACTTGTAATGAAAGGATTTGTGTAATAATTTAATCAAGCTTAAGTAACATTTATTTCCAAGCGTATCATGCTTCTAAGTTCACATGCATAAATCAACAAGTTCATCTAAATTTACATGTAACACATATCCGAATTTGCATACAGCCTATTTGCATGTAATCTATGTCTCAATTTGCATACATAAAGATTAACATACGGCAAGCATACAAGTTAATAAACACATTATACTCATACATGTGGGGAATACAGATGAACAACACCTACAAAATCTTGCATAATGCATAGAAACAATCAGGTTCATCAAACGAAGGAATAGCTACTAGGGACAATTATGTACGAAATATGATGAAAATAACTCAATTCAGTGGGTGCGCGTTCGCGTAGCATTCGAGAACTCGTTCGAACGGTAAACAGAAGGTTCGCGTTCGTATAGCGTTCGAGAACGCGTTCGAACGGAGCCAGACCCGATGTTTGAAACACTAAGAAGATGCGTGTGCGTTCGCATAACGTTTGATAACACGTTCGAACGGTAAACAAAAGGTTCGCGTTCGTATAGCGTTCGAGAACGTGTTCGAACGGAACCAGACCTGATGCATGATGAAACTGAGAAAATACGTGCGCGTTCGCGTAGCGTTCGAGAACGCGTTCGAACGGTAAATAGAAGGTTCACGTTCGTGTGGCGTTCGTGAACGCGTTCGAACGGAACCAGACCAGATGCATGCAACACATTCATAGACAAACAAATCCACAATGTGGGACCTCACGTATCTGATTGAACTCATCTCACATCCAATCGAATATACACCAACCGGCGCGGCAAAGCATCGTGGTAAAATATTTTAACCCCTCCAAATAGGGGACCTTTAATCCGACTTACTAAGCCCATGCGCTCGATCGCATCATGCATACAAAGAATAAAGACAATCATATCAAACTTAGTATGCCCGATTGGACATATCTTACATCCAACCGAACACACATCAACCGGCGCGGCAAAACATCATGGGAAATGATTTTAACCCCTCCAAATAGGGGACCTTTAATCCGACTTACTAAGCCATGCGCTTGATCGCGTCATGCATACAAAAAGTAACATGCCGAATTCAAATGACGAAAAATAAATAAATCAAAGCAATATAAAATGAAAGAAGTTGTCGTTTACTCAAGCGGTACGTGGAGTTGTATCCCGAGTATAGATCATACTACCGTCCATTCGGAATCGGCTATGAAATTTATGTTCGGGTTTCCATCCGATATACCGCGAGAGTTGACACATCTTTCATTTTATTCCAAGGCCACAACATACAATATTTCGTAATACATGCATATTTATCTACTCAAGGGCCATAACATGCATTTCAACATGACAATCATGCGAACAATATTCAATAAATAATAAAAATAAAACAGAAAACGAATGTGGAAAATACCCTCAGGTCTAACCTTTTTTACCGACTTTTGGACTTGCGTTTCACGGAGATCGGAAGGGTAAAGCTCCTCAACTTCTCCGGTTCACTGGTTTAGCGTCTTAGCTCACTGTTTTGCTGTTTTGCTTGCTGTTTGGCCTCCGTTTAGCTGCTGTTTCCCCTGTATTTCTGCTCACTGTTAGGTCACTGTTTTGACATTTCAATAGACTATTTTGGGTGTTTTCTAAAGGTTTTAAGTGCAGTTTTTGTGATTATTTTAGGGATTATAAGTGCAGTTTTTTATGTTACTATTTTAAGGATTTTAGGGACTGTTTTATGATGATTTTACTACTGTTTTGGGGGTGATTTGGGCTGCTGTTTTCGGTGGAAAGGGGCTACTGTATTTGAGGCTTATTTTGGTGTGGATTAGGGCTGTGAAAGGTGGCTAAAGATGCGGCAAAGGGGGCTGTCTAAGGGGTGGGTATTCGGTGGTGAGAGTGGAGGAGATGGAGAGAAAGTTTGTTGCTTCTTTCTTGTGATTTGCGTGTAATGTCTAGGGCTTTTTTTGTTGTGATTTGCGTGTGAGTTATGTGTATGAGCTGAAGTTGGTTGCTTATGGGGCAGGTGGAGTTAGGGAAATTTGAGAGAAGGGGATGTCGTGAGGGTGAAGTAGTTGGGAGAGAGTTGTGCGTCAATTGAGAGGGGCGCATAGGCTTGGTTTGGCTTTGTTTATATAGAGGAGGGCTAGGGCTTCCCATTGTCTCACAAGGAAGGGATTTGATTTTGTGTTGAGCAAGGAAAGTCAAAGATTGAGGGGGGGTTGGTGAATTAGGAAGGTTCAATATTTGATTTGCTTGGTTTAGGAATACAATATTTTAATTGGTTATGATTGATTTTAATTAGGCATAACATCTCTTTAATTTAGTATATGATATTTTGGATTATGAAGTTACAATATTTTAATTTGGTATAATTATATTTTATGTCTTATTTAATTTGGTAAATGGTTTAATTATTTTATTTAATTCAATTACATTATTTAATTAATATTTAATTTAATTTGGGTGTATTTTAGGGTGATGGGTGTGTGGGCCTATGTGGTGGTGGTGTGGGCTTTGTCATGGTGGGTTAGGTGTTGTGTTGGTTTGGTGAGTGGGTTTGGGCCAAGATTAAAAGGTTCTGGGTTTTTTAGGCCAAATGTGCTTTACAACGGAGGTCCAACGAGCGAGCTTGACGCTAAACAAGTGAATAAGGATCTAATGAAATACCGATTCCCTTCCGACGACCGTTTCCCGCAATATCCTTAACTAAAAAGGTAGTGCCTCCAACTGAGACTCATCATCGGGTTTCACATGCAAAAATGCAATGCCTACAGTCATGTATATATGTATTTGTTATTTAATGTAAATAAAAATACACATATAAAATAATTATATTAATTAATTATTTAGATATTTAAATGTTAAATATTTGAATAGTTAAATAATATTCATATTACATAATGTTATGGAATATGTTTAATTTTATTGATACATGTGGCATGTTTTAATTAAGCTTAATGTATGCAAATTTTATTTGCCAACATAAAGCTTAATGTTATTTAATTGGATTAAATTTGATAAATGGACAAAAATGCCCCTCCAAAGTCGGCAACTTCATTTTTTAAAGTAATTTTTTTTTTCATTTCCTTTGAATGAACACCATGGCCGAATTCCACCATTAAAAAAGTTCTCAAATTTTGGTTTGAATAAACCATGAAGAAAGTGAAGGGAAAACAAGAAAAGCTTAAGGATAATTGGAGATTAAAGGTAATATTTATCATTCTTGAGTTTAGAAAGTTGGTTTCTTGTTCTTGTGTTCTTAGAATATTTCTAGGGTTCTTTACTGTTGAAAATTGGGGTTTTTGGTTTTGGTGGATGAAATTGGAGACCTAAGTAGAGTTTAGAAAACATCACCTGATTCGTATGTTATTGATAATTGAATCTACAACACTGCTACTAAAAAAGATTATTGCTAAAAAAAAAATCAAATAGTAAATTGAAATGTAGTTGTGATTGTTGCTCACATCTTCCTCTGGTTTTACGTCTAGTAACAGTTTGAACGCACTATATGGGTCGAGGATATGCTTCCCATCCAGTTTTCTTATAAATCAACAAACATAGTCTCTTAAAGTCGGATTCCCGAGACTATAATTTATTGAAGTGATGTTTTTTTAAACAAAATACATAAAACAACAAAAAATAGAATTTTTTTTTTAAAAAAAAAAAACACACAAAACAACACAAAAGTTAAAAAAAAAATTAATAATGTTAAATTATCACTCAATCTATTAAATTTTATTCCCCGTCAACGGCGTCAAAAACTTGACACACTCACAAAGTGGTTCTTTACTCCCAAGTACAAGAGTGTCTAAAAATAACCTGGTAAGTCTGAGGTTAATTTAATATGATAAAATAATAATTCAACTAATAAAATAAATATAATAAAATACTAGGGTTAGAGGATCCATTTTGATATTTCAAATATAAATTAATTTTTAATTTTTATAAAATATAAATTATAAATTTCCCAATAAATTTATTTCATAATAATCAGGTATTAATTATGCCAATACATGTGATCCGTCATGTCGATAATTAGTTCTGCCAAGATACTAAATATGTCAAAATATATAAAATCAGTCATAAAGGCGATGATAATATTTGTCTATAATAAGTCCAGTCAGGTACTCAATTATGCCAAACATATAAAACTAGCCATATATGTGGTACTATGTTGCCTATAATTAATCAATATCTTTAATAGTTCACTCTCTCTCATTTATAGGATTCAAGTATTATTTGTGTCAATCAGAAATTGTTTACAGCTAGTCAAGAGTCTTAAATAAACTGGAAAGAGTATAAATTTTATTTGGGAAATTATCAAAATTTATAAATATAATATAAATAAAAATTACATATATTTTCATACCACTAGCTTCACCATTTACCCCAACATGATAAAAATTAGCAGAAAAAGATATAAATAAACACTCATAATTTTATTAATAAAAGAAAAATAAATTACAAAAGAAAAAAATACACACAAGAGCTCATCCTACAAAGCCTGAGAGAGACCTGTGGAAATTTTGCTGAGGAAAATGAAATGCAGAATAGAGGTACTCAGCACCTCTTATGCAAATTGCAAGCTGAGCTTGCAAAGCACATCTTGCAATTGTAATTTCTTTCCACCGAAAGTTGGAAAGAAATTGAAATTATTATTATTTTTTTACTTTTTATGTTTTGTTATTTTATGTTTGTTTTTATTCTTTTGTCTTTTTGCTTTTTTTTTTTTAATAATTACATATAACATATTTTGGATTTTTCATCCATTTCGGTCTTGAAAACTCTAGAACTAGAAAATCTTGTAAACATCAAGTTGTAGATAATTGAGTCTTCTTTTATCAGGAACTAGAATCGCCTCAATCCGATATCGGAGTACAAAGTTAGGCTCAAATTACGAAAATTACGCAAGGATGGAATTTCCGAAATTGGATATTGTTAGAACGCCATTTTAAGTTTATAGCCTCCAAAATCCAAAGTACTATTGCACATTCATAAGAAATAAAATTTCACAATAAAAATATATAAAAATAAATTTAATTGTTATTTCACAAAAGTGATAAATTAAGGGGATTAATGAAACTATAAGTGTAAAAATGATTAATTTTTATTTTAATAAATGTGCAATTTTTAGTGTTCATCATTAATTTCGGCCTTATATAAGGCTACATCAGGAAACACACTTCATGTGGTTTATAGGATGGAAATCCAGAAGTAAATTCCATATATAAATCTCTATGGACGACAATATGGTCTGCACTTGGGATATAATTTCCCATACCGAGGAAAGGACGACTGTCGATTTTATCTGTCTTTGCACACGTTCTTTACAATTATTTAGCATGATTTGCTCATTTATTCATCATTCACTTTATTAGATTGCTTTGCCATTTGTTCGTTATCTTTTTATTATTATTGCATGTGTTTCGTAATTCTGGATTATTCTACATCTCTGGCCCGACTTCCAGTAAGTCCGACCGAAGAAGATGTATTCGGCCGGCCATGCCTATTTCCGACAAGCTCTAACGAATTATGTTATTTTTTTATATTATCATTGTAATAATTCTTGGATGCTTGTTTATCTCTGTTTGCTTACTTTATTTCTATGTTCGTGCTCTCGAGTGTTTAAAAATTGTTTCGCATGATATTTGCATTATAAGACATGGTGGTACTTCTCTTCAATCCTTGATATTATACTGGCATAAGTAATGGACCATTCCGAACCCAAATGGGTTTAAGGTCGACCTTGCGAGGGGTGTGGTATGGCCTTAAATCATTCACAGTGTCTCATACTGGGTGGTGACTCCTTAATTCTCCGATTAGTCCCCTATAGGCCAATTGTACTCTATACGAGCTACGAACACAATAGTGTAGTGGTCACCAATGTCATAGGCATAACAATAAACTCTGCTTTATTCCTACAGATGGTGACTCCACTGTGGATAAAGAATCGACCTTGAAAAAAATACCTTATAGTATATATGGTGAGATTGAGGTTAGCCATGTCTTTATTCTTTACATACACTCTTTAACCCTGATGGCGTTGCGTATCGAGAAATCGCTTTCACATAAGGTGATGGATTGGTAGATAATGATAACCATCACTCGTTAATAAACTTATCATTATCACACACCGCACAAGCCTACCAAATGGGGACGACTGTGGACACTGTATTTTTACGCATAACCCAATTATGAGTCTCTTGTGAGGACACCCCTCTGAAAATTAGGAAAATTGCAAGATGAGTGCTAAGAAATGAAGGAACTCCAGGGAAAATAGCTAAAAAGTAGCCGGAAATCACCTATATCCGGCCTACCTTCTCTCGAGCCATAAAACCCGGCCTGACTTATTATGAAAATCCTAAATCCTCCTGGACAAATCGTAGCTGTTATTAAAAGATCAGATTGTTAGTTACAAATGACATGCAATCTGATTATGGTCGGCCATACATGTAATTCAAATCTAACATCTGGTCAGACATGTATTAAATGGTCAACGCAAGTGTAAATTACCAAAACTTGGAGTTACAAACTAATTAATGATCGGCCGGACATACATTTCAAATTATACAACTTACCATACATAGATCAGATGTTATAATCTACAATGACTCCAATAACACCTGACATAGAGGAGAGAAGAAGAGGATTCTGGTCCCCCTCATTTTTCAGCCCAAACCCTAGCACTATAAAAAAAGGGCTTCCCATTTCACAAAAGGGAGGCTACAACCTATAACGTTGATCTAAAATCCATCATACAAAAATAGTTAACTTTTGAAACTGAGTCTTGTGAGAGAAAGTAAGAAACAAACACCTTCCTATTCCTGGAGCATTCCCCACTTTATGGTGCAAATCTAGCAACGACCCTGACTTCAGAAGTATCTTCTGAGCCACAATATACTGCAAGGTAAGACCTAAGGGAACCCTTACTATTATTTTTATGCTTCGGAGCTTCTGTATTAACACAGTATCTCCGGCCGGACGTACATCATGTCCGGTCGAACATGCACACACATCCGACCATATGATAACAATATCAAGCCACATTATAGTTTTATTTATATTTAATATTTTAGTCCTTCATGTTTGCTTTTGGTTCGCTATTAATAATGATACACATATGATTGTTTACTCCATTATTTAGTTCATTGTTACGTATGTTCTCCGTTCTATTTAGTTCATTATTGATATGCATGTTGCATAGCCATTTATGTTATGACCTGTGATGAATATCCGGTATGACTTATCAAAAGTTCAACTATATCCCTTTATATATTCGGCCATGTGATCCCTTTCAGTATATAAGATGGAAACACAAACATAAGTTACATAGTCGATTCTGGATGGAAAGTAATATGGTTCGCACTCGAAATACAACTCCACGTACCATTAGAGGATGGCCATTTTATTTTCTTTCATCACCATTATATAATTTCTAAAATGTATGTTTATTGTCTTCTGCCTACTGCTATTGCTATATTGGATATTACTATTGTTGTTTAACCATTTATTATTTAATTGTTATTATTATGATTCTACATTTCTAATTTACGCAGTATATCCAGTCAGAATTCTAGTAAGTTTGGACGGACATTAAATGTGATTAGGACATCCGACCGACTATATCTGTGTCCGGCCAAGCCTCTCTGTGGCCAGGCCCATTGAAGGCATGTTTAAACAAGTTTATTAATATCTTATTTCTGTATTCGAACTTTATTTGTTTATTGCTTTTCATGTTTGCATTGTGTATGCTATTAAAATTATTATTGCGTGTGAATTCCATTAATTATAAGATATGGGGAAACCTCATTTGAACCTAAAAATTATACTGGCATTAGTTAGGGACCATTTCGAATCCAAACAAGTTTAAGGTCAGACCTTGCAAGGGGTGTAGTGCGGTCTTAAATCTTTCCTAATTTTTCATATCGGGTGACGACTCCTTTATTCTCTGATTAGTCTCCTCGTGCTGCTCCGTACTCTCCACGGTATTGTGGTTGTCGACATCATAGGCATAGCGATAAACCCCACTTCGCTCATACACAAGTGTTATTGTTTTTAAGTGTATTCTAATCATAAGTTGAACTTCCACTCGAATGACCCACTTTCCTTGTTCGAACAGTCCATCTAATGGCTTGTTCATTCAACTGTCTTTGTACTTCCTTTGAACTGTCTCATTCAAACACGACTCTTTTGTTCAAACAAAGTGATGCATTATAAATTCCAATGACCTTTCAAACATCTCCAAAACGCAAATTTCATTCGCTTGCAAACCATTTTTGCACTTTTCACCATTACATCCATTCGAAAGCTATTTTGACCTCTTTAACCTCTCTTAATCTATCCTTTTTTCTTTTTCTTTTTTTTGCCTGATTTAAGGTGTGATTTGGTTCCATGCTCTTGATTTTTTTACATTTTTCTTCATTAAGGTTAAGATTCAATTTAATGCATGTTTTGTGTGTTTACTATAATAATGCTTGTTTAGATAATGTAAAGAGCATGATTAATATATATGTTGTGGATTTGTGGATTGCATTTTGATTGTGTGATATTAGACTCGATTTAGGGTTATCTATGCATTCTCATTCGAACAACTCAATGCCTCTTTCGAACGATGGTTAACCCTGTTTGAATGAAATGCTTCTCATTTCATCATATTTGACTGTTTTCATTGTTAATCATGCATCATTCATTTTCATTCAATCATAACATGATTTGAGGAGCAATAAAAGGAAAGATATGTGTAAAGTCTAAACCTCTTGGAGCAAAGTCCAAAAAATGGGTGAATAATCTATATTGTGAAATGCCTCCTAGGGGTGCAAGCACACAATCCTAAGTAAATAAGCTAAAAGGAGAAAACTACATTTATAAGAATTTTTTTTTCGATTTGTTCTTGTTGTTGTCTTTCTTTAAACTTAATTTTGTTACATAGTGACTTGGATAACATCTTGATAACTGCTTTGAATGGATGAGCTCCATGATCTATGACCATTGCCTCTTTTTCTGCCAGCTATGTTAACTGCCCCACTCGCATGCTTGATTTCTGGTGACTGCAGCATCATGTAGCACGTTCTTACATTCCTCATTTTCTGTCCATCTTTAATGATAACTGTCATAATAAGGCTATGAAGCCATGGTTCACATCCTGATAACTGCTGAGATCGTGTCATGTTCCTTTTAATTGTCATGCCCATGTTCATGTAACTTCTCTGTCTAATAGTTAGAGCGATTTCGTTATCAGATCATTTGGACAATTTATCCGATAGGCTGAAGCCGATGGGACGATTTGGCTGTCAATCTATTAGGCCGACGACACTTCTCTTTTTTTTTGAGCCGCTGGAATGACCTTTTTTAATTTTTGGTTGTCAAAAATTACCATCAAATACAGTCCAATTGATTTAGGCTAATGAGATTGGAGCAGTATTTATTTTTTATTTTATATATATATATATATTTTTCTTTTTTTTTTTTTATGGTGACGACGACATGTCTCCTCGCTTAACGTGATTTCACTAAAACAGCTTCACTAATGACTCGTTAATATGACTGCTTTCATTGCCCATCATTCTTAATTAAATGTACACCTATTTTATGTCATTCCGTCTAACGCACATCTTCTTCCCTGACGTCATTCAACTTGAAATATCGTGCCACACGTTCTTTCAACATTCCCGCCTCTTCGTTCCTTTTCCATTCAAGGTGTGCCACATCCCTAGGGCAAAGGAACATTGGTAGCGATAAAGGGAGAGAGCCGTGTGCGTTATTGTAACCTACCGTGTCTGCATGAATGGTGTGGCTTTTTCTGTGTGGTTCGTGTGTTTGTCAGTTTGGTGGCTTAAGGGTTTAGGTGTGTGCGTGTTGACTGAGTGGGGACGTGAATGGAGAGAGGTTGTGAAGAGAGAAGACCGTGTGAGTTGAGAGGGAGGAGAGGCTGCGTGAGTGGATTGAGGGAGAAACGAGAGAGTAATAGTTTAGGTTTTTTTGTCGGTGAGGGTGTGTGTTGAATGAGAGAGATTAGGGTTTATGTTGCTTATAGAGAGAGGAAAGAGAGAGGGCTTCTGTTGTTGCTTGTTGTCGAGAGGGAATGTGAGCTTAGCTGCTTAGGGTTTGTGTTTTATTGTTTATGCATGCCGTGAGAGAATCAAGGGGGGAGAGGACTTAGGGTTGATTTTGTCACGTTTCTTTTTATAATGGTATCCTAGGATTAGGGTTGTGCATGGATTTATAAAGGAAACAAATCAAGTAATTGTGTGCGTATTTAATTTAATTATCTAAGGAAATAATATTTATATTTTTGGTGGGGGAATATCTTTAAATTGGTAGGTGATTTATTTTATTTGGGAATGTGATTTATTTAATTTAGGAAGATGGATTTGATTTGATTTAATTGGATTTAATTTAATTTAATTGGATTTAATTTTAATTTTTGACATGTGTTTTAAATATTTTAATTATTTGGATTGGGCTTGGGCCAAGTGGGCTTTGGATGGGTGCGAGGGTTTTGGGCCGAGGCTTACTATTTTAAAACAGAGATAAATCGGGTGAATCGGAGGCCAAAGAAACGAATTAATTTGTTGATGTATTTATTTTTAAATTTTTCCCTTCCGACATAAGTTTCCCGCGACTTCCGCAACTTATCGAGTAGTGCCTCCATACGAGGCTCATCATTGGGCTTTATACAAAAATGCAGTATCTACAGTCGCCCCCACTTTGATAGGACTTGTGCAGTGTGTGACAGTGACAATCCTATCAAAGTTATGCATGCATTTTTACTTACCTGGTTTGTCGGCTGTCGTACTTACCTGCTGCTTTTCGAGATGCTTCGAACTGAGTTGATGTGGTGGTGAGGTGCTTGACCCTTGGTTCATTCTCGAACCTTTACTTGATGAAAGATGGTTCATTCTCGAACCGTTACTAAGTTGAGGTGGTTCATTCCCGAACCGTTACTTGCTGAGATTGTGGTCCATTTCCGAACCGTTACTGAGTTGAGATTGTGGTCCATTTTCAAACCGTTACTGATGAGAGATGGTCCATTTCTGAACCGTTACTTGATAGGTGGTTCATTTCCGAATCGTTACTGATGAGAGATGGTCCATTTCCGAACCGTTACTTGGATGATGGTTCATTTTTGAACCGTTACTGATGTGGTGGTTTATTTTCGAACCGTTACTTGATGAGATTGTCCATTTCCGAACCGTTACTTGCTAAGATTGTGGTCCATTTCCGAACCATTACTGAGTGGAGATTGTGGTCCATTTCCGAACCGTTACTGATGAGAGATGGTCCATTTCCAAACCGTTACTTGATAGGTGGTTCATTTGGAGGAGGAAGAATCGGCCATGGCTTCCCTTGGAAGCAAAAAGAAAATTTTTCCTCTTTTAAAAACATATGACGGACTTTAGCGGGGTATTTTGGTCATTTTCCAATTTAATTCAATTAAATAAAGATAAGCTTTAACTTTGACAAATCAAATTTGAACACTTAAAGCTTAATTAAAACATGCCACATTTATCAATAATAATTAAACATATTGCATAACATTTATGTAATATGAATATTATTTAATTATTCAAATATTTAACATTTAAGTATCTAAATAATTAAATAATATAATTATTATTTTTATGTATTTTTATTTACATTAAATAACAAATAAATATATTAATGGAATGTGTCAAAGTCTCATTTGACAATTAATTAATATGTATCAAATCAAATTTTGTATCAAATCAAATACACATTAATTATCAATTGACCGAAATGCCCCTAATACATGTATTTTCGTTTAACCGTTTAAACGACTTGAATTAACTCATTTAATTCGGTGAAGTATTATGAATAATCTGTATTATTCATAGAGCGTTGCCCAAGTGCACAACGAGTACAGTTCATATTGTGGGACTCTCTAAGTTTAGGTTTATCCGTCACGAAATCCAATTTCGTGACCATAATTCACCCACTCATGAATTATGACGACCACATATAATCTCGCTAAACTATGTAAGTCAAGGTCATTGCATACATATAATCCATCCATCACAAGCTATCCATATTATACCTAGGATATATATAAGAACGTCAAATCCTTATGGTATAATATAATTGACTTTTAAATTTATGATCTCTAAATAACACTCGGAACATGCTTCTGAAGTTATACCACGGCCATGGATTTACTAGATTGCAAACACGTGTAGGATACCTATGCCCTGTTCACAGGACTGACAGATTCTATCTTGATACGCACTGGATATCATGAGCATCAGTCCACACCCAACGAACAAGCGGCGGTCTGATCTAAATAGATCGATGACGTGACTGCCATCAAAGTGTGGAGGATAACTCATATATCCACTGTGGTATCTCAAGTCGAAGGACCACTATGCTCGCTCAACTCGAGAAGATTCATATTGACGTTAGTGTACCATATATTAGGAAATCTTCAGTGAGTCGTTCAATGTTTATCAAATAAACACCTACATGTCTATACGAGTCTCCCAAGACTCATGATTCATTGGGATAAAGCATCGGACCAAGTCACGATATACGACATGTACTGGTCTCAGCGGATTTTACTAACCGACCCGTGTTAGCAAATCTTGACCAGAAACTTTATTTAAGGATATACAACTTATAGTGATGTTTCCCAATGTCAATTACAAACTACGTTGTAACTGCGCACTACATTGTAAATCCTAGGGTCCTTGTCTAATATACATGTATCACTAAATCAGATTTAGTTTCAATCTAATCATAATTAGATCGAATATGTAAAAAAGACAAGAGGTGCTACCATTAAATAAGTAATATTATGGAAAAAAATAATTGTTCGTATTCATGAATCGGACATAAATACGATCTGGATTGGCACTCCGAGCACCAACCATAACAATTAACACGGGTCGATTAGTAAAATCTGCTGAGACCGATACATGTCGTATACCAAGACTTTGTCCGATGGTTTATCCCAATGAACCATGAGTCTTGGGAGACTCGTATAGACATGTAGGTGTTTATTTGATAAACATTGAACGACCCACCAAACATTTCCTAATAGATGGTACACCAACGTCAATAGGAATGTTCTCGAATCGAGTAGCATAGTGGTCATTCGACTTGAGATACCACTATGGATATATGAGATATCCTCCACACTTTGATTGTAGTCACGTTACCGATCTATTTAGACCAGACCTCCGCATGTTCGTTAGTGTGGCCTGATGCTCATGATATCCTGTGAGTATCAGATTGAATCCGTCAGTCTTGTGTACAGGGCATAGGTATCTTGAACGTGTTTGGGATCTAGTAAATCCATGGCCGTGGTATACTTCAGAAGCGAGTTCCGAGTTTTATTTAGAGATCGTAAATTTGAAAGTCAATTATATTATACCTTACGGATTTGACGTTCTTATCTATATCCCCAGTATAATATTGATAGCATGTGACAGAGGATTATACGTACGCAGTGACCTCGACTTGTATAGTTTAGCAAGATTATCTGTGGTCATCATAATTCATGAGTGGGTGAATTATTGACATAAAATTTGATTCTGTGACGGATAAACCTAAACTTAGAGAGTCTCACAATATGAAGTGTACTCGTTGAGCACTTGGGCAACACGTTATAAATAATACAGGTTATTCATAATACTTCATCGGATTAAATGAGTTAACTCGAATCATTTAAATGGTTAACCGAAATTATATGCACTAGAGGCATTTCAGTCAATTAATAATTAATGTGTATTTGATACAAAATTTGATTTAATACATATTAATTAATTGTCAAATGAGAATTTGACACATATCATTAATACATGTATTTTTTTTATTTAATGTAAATAAAAATACATATATAGATATTTATATTAATTACATATTTAGTTATTTAATTGTTAAATAATTAAATAATTAGAAATTAAATATTCTATCCATAAGTCATAATTAGTATGATAAGTGGTGAGATATTATTGGTAACAAATGGTATGATTTGTTTAAGCTTTAACAAGTAACTTAATGCTTATTAAATATAATTTTAAAAGACCAAAATGCCCCTCCCCCAATTTCGCCCCTAGCCGTATATAAATGGAAAATTGTTTTCTCTTTCATTAATTTGTCATGGCCAAGCCTCCACCATTTTAGAGAGCTTCCAAAATGGTTATTGAGAGAAAGTGTACAAATCAAGAAGAAAGCTTAAGGAAATTTGGAAATTTTGAGGTAATCTTTAATATTCTTAATGTAACATCTCGGGTTATTTTAGGTGTTGCGTGAATTTTGTTTTTCGCGCGTGAGGCCGCGTCCGAACGCAAGGTCAATTTTTATTGTTATTAGGGATTTTTTTAAGAAAAATATTATAAGATAACAATAACAAAACTTGATGGGCTAAATTGGAAATTTTCTATGTGTAAAATAATTATAGATATTTCTACATATACATATATTTAATTAATATATACACC
Organism: Zanthoxylum bungeanum; assembly: GCA_019454045.1. Lineage (NCBI taxonomy): Eukaryota > Viridiplantae > Streptophyta > Magnoliopsida > Sapindales > Rutaceae > Zanthoxylum > Zanthoxylum bungeanum. Next base: position 20,070 of record SKCR01017742.1, read on the forward strand.
TAATTAATATATGCATAATTCTAGATTTTTCTATATAGATATATATATATATATATATATATATATATTAAATACATACACATGAGGGATTATTACAAACACGTGTAACTCTTAACCAACACACACATTTTCTTTTAATAATACACACCCATACAATACAGAATACAGACAGAGCACAGGCAGTACACAAAAAAAAAACCAGAGGGGAAGAAATAAGAAAAGCCGAGAAAAGAAAATAGAGAAGAATCGAGAGAGAAGCCGAGCAGTGAAAGGAATAATATGGGCTGGGTTGAGAAGATGGAAGCCGAGAAGAGCAGAAAACAGAGAGAAAGAGAGTTAGAGCGTGAGGAAGAAGAAGAGGGCAAAAGCCGTGAACAATAGAAGCAAATGGGTAAGTATACTGTTGACGGCTGATTTTGGTCTCAGGGGCAATATGGGTCTTTTACTCCCGAGACAATCCTCCTCCAACTGTGAATTTGTTTTGTTTATGGGAAAACAAAAGCAAATTTGGCAAAAGACAGATAAATGCACCAATCAACAAAGTGATTTAACGTGGTTTGGCGGATTAGATCCAACCTACATCCACGGGCACAGAACGAATGATATTTTATTACCGAAATATGCTTCTTTCTAGTCTGTCTTGTGTTTACAAGCCTAATTCCAATTCTCTTTTTTCTCTTCCCCACTCTCAATGCTCTCCATCATCTACCTACAAGCACGCTTTCCCCTCCTATTTATAATAGCAAAGAAACAGTTTCCTTTTCCCATAAGAATTCCTAGTCGAAACTACATTCACTTCTCATATCCTATTAGGATACTGACTTATCAACCTTTCCCCATGAAAGTAGGATAACTTATCTTATTATCTGTAAGAATATGGAATATATCTCGCATATCCTCGGTTTTCATGAGGTCGGTCACAATGGTCTTTTGAACTGAGAATGTTGTTATCGATCTGATAATACCCGACCATCCGGTCTAGAGTGGTCGGTTACTGATCATAAAGTGCTCGGCCCCTTACTGTTGGCTTTTAGTGGTCGGGTCGACATTAATAATCTTGACCAAGAAGGGAATTACCTTTTTACCCCTGCTGTACTGCTTAAATATCATAGGGCCTGAAAATACCATCAACATTTGTCCCCTAGTTCTCGGTTCCAACGAGTATACAAGTTGGTGCAGGGAACTACATAAAAAGAATAGTACTAATAATGGAGTAACGGCTAGCCTTTGTGAGGAGAAGTTTATTGGTCTGTCACCACCATGTCCTCGGCACGATTTGAGATGCTCGGTCTGACTTCTTATTCCGCCAGAAGCAAAATCTTTTCACCACCCTTCTGGAGACTCTCTCGAGACGCACAACCGTCACATCCATTTAAATGCCCATCAAATCATCTCTAGGGTTTACTCCAAGCCTGCCGAGGAAGAACCAATTGCTCTTGCGCGAGCCGATTTATAAGGGGTAACCCGGACAGGGCCTCATGTAACCTTGAACAAATTTTATTCTCTCTGTAATAACTTTTCACAAGTATATTTATATGTGTGTTTATTCCATTTCTTGTATTTCATATTTGCTCCGAATACTTCCCTGTAAACAATTACTCGCGGCCCGACCGACCTGAGCCGAGAATATGATCTTGTGGTGAGACGAAACCCGCCTCCGAGCTGAGGGAAACACTAGGATTTGAGGAAGTGTTACGTTCCCAGTCCAAAAGACAGACTCGGTGGGACGTAACCCGACCCCGAACTGAGAGAAACACTTGGCTCTGGGGGAAATGTTACGTCCCCAGTCCAAAAGACAGACTTAGTGGGACGTAACCCGACCCCGAGCTGAGAGAAACACTTGGCACTGGGGGAAATGTTACGTCCCCAGTCCAAGAGACAGACTCGGTGGGACGTAACCCGACCCCGAGCTGAGAGAAATAAAAATGGCCTCGGCGGAATGAATCCAGCCCCGAGCCGAATAAATAAGTGGCCTCGGCGGAACGAATCCAGCCCCGAGTCGAATAACTAAGTGGCCTCGGCGAAATGAATCCAGCCCTGAGCCGAATAACTAAATCACCTCGGTGGAACGAATCCAGCCCCGAGCCGATTACTAAAGTATTGGGACTTATTTGGAAGGGAAGTGAATCAACCTTTGTAGCCCTATCGGATTTGGCATGGGCGTCCCCTTGCCAGTCCAGCGAAAACAAAAACAAAACTTTTAGAAAGTAAAATCAAAAAACGGGGGTGACTTAACACTTATCCCAAAGCAACACCACGTATGCCTCAAAACAGCGTCTCGTCAGAGGTCTCCAAAACACAATTTTGAATCTTTCAATTCAGAGTCCCGGTGAACCAGGATTTGGATCAAAGAGCGTTTAGAATGGTAAGGGCACATTCCTCTATACGTCAGGCCATTATGGAGCCTGTGTTTTGTTCGAGGGCCCCTCCTTAAAACGTTGGAGCAGGCATACGCCACGAGGGTACAATCCCTCCCCGTGCTATGCTTCTCACAGATCTGAATGACCAAATAGGTTGGGAGCAAAGAGTGTACAAAACATTAAGAGCATGCTCCTCCTTATGTTCGGTAACACTGGAGCAAGCAAACGCCACTGGGGCATAATCCCTCCTCGTGCTATGCTTCTCACGGATCCGAATGACCAAATAGGTTGGGATCAAAGAGTGTCCGAAACATTAAGGGTATGCTCCTCCTTACGTTTGGTAACATTGGATCAAGCAAACGCCACGAGGGCATAATCCCTCCTCGTGCTATGCTTCTCACGGATCTGAATGACCAAATAGGTTGGGATCAAAGAGTGTCTGAAACATTAAGGGCATGCTCGTCCATATTTTTGGTAAAACTGGAGCAAGAAAATGCTACGAGGGCATAATCCCTCCTTGTGCTATTCTTCTCACGGATCCGAATGACCAAATAGGTTGGGATCAAAGAGTGTCGAAACTTAAGGGCATGCTCCTCCTTATGTTTGGTAACACTGGAGCAAGCAAGCGCCACGAGGGCATAATCCCTCCTCGTGTTATGCTTCTCACGGATCCGTTGGTCAGACAAAACTTGTGGAAACATACTCCATGCGGCCGTATTTCCCCAGCTGGCCAGGTCGGCCATCTTACGGGGGCACTCCCTCACCGCGATTACCATCTCGAAATATCCCTCATTAATGCAAGTCATATGGTAGTTCTACTGGAAGCTTGACTCTACTACGAAAGGCTTCGCGTGCTCCCTCATGCGCATCATCCTTTGATGCAGTCCTGATCCTCAAAAATGAAATGAGTTGGGTCGGAGTACTTCTGCCCGAGGTTTTCATGGTAGCACTCGTGATTGGTATGTCACGGGTTTGGTGCCTTTCCTGATCACAGATCATCCCTTCATGCCGAATATGTCCCCGAAATATTGAATATGATTTTCAAATCTTATTTGAAAAAGCGAGTGAAGATTTTCTTACCGAAAAAAGAAAATTTTATTCATATTCGGGGACCTTCTGTCCTTCCTACAACTCTCCGCGGGACATTTTGGGAGAGGGTTTATTTGATCTCCTAACCCCTGTCGGGTTGTTTAAAAAAGAAATAAAGAAAAAACCTATTAGAAGTATTTCCTCACACATCTCGGCGTTCCAAGGCTATTTTAGCCGTGTGCTGTCCAGCTGTCCCAAATTATAGGCACCCGGCCTTACTACTTTTATAATTCTATAGGGCCCTTCCCACTTGGCACCTAGCGAACCTTCCTCCGACCTTCGAGTGTTCAAGGTGACCCTTCGCAATACCAAGTCACCTGGAAGAAAAACACGGGTCCGAACCTTTTTGTTGTAGAAATGAGCCATTCTTTGTTGATAGATTGCTGTCTTCATAGCCGTCTTCTCCCTCTTTTCTTCGATCAGGTCGAGATGACTTGTGATGAGTTCTCCATTATGTCCGTCCTAATAATGCCGGACCCGGTGGGTAGTCATTCCGATCTCTGCTGGAATAACTACTTCGCATCCGTATGATAATGAAAACGGAGTTTCCCCTGTGGAATCCTTACAGGCCGTCCGGTGTGCCCACAACACCTCCGGTAAATCCTCGACCCATAAGCTCTTGCAGGCTCCGAGCCGTGCTTTAAGATTTGATTTGATGGTTTTGTTTGTCGCCTCTACCTGCCCGTTAGACTTGGGATGGGCAGGTGAGGCGAATCTTAAGGCGATCTGGAGGTCTTCACAGAGCTTCCTGAAACCTTTGCTATCGAACTATTTTCCGTTATCGGTGATGACGGCCCGAGGAATTCCGAACCTGCAGATAATATTCTTTCTTAAGAACTTCGTAGCCTTCTTCTCTGTGATTGTTGATAGGGGTTCGGCTTCCACCCATTTGGTGAAATAATCTATGGCAACAATGGCGTATTTCGCTTGCCCTCGCCCCTTCGGCATCGGTCCGATGATATCCAGCCTCCACTGGGCGAACGGCCAAGGGCTGGACAAGGTGGTCAACTGTTCTGCGGGCTGGTGGTGAATATTGGCATTCTTCTGGCATCCCTCACATTTCCGGGCCACCTCCATACAGTCCTGATGCATGGTCGGCCAGCAGAACCCTTGCCTTAAAGCTTTAAAGGCAATTGATTATCCTCCGGCGTGTCTCCCACAGATTCCCGCATGAATTTCCCTAAGCACGTAGTCAGCCTCCCCTTCTGCTAAACATCTCAGAAGGGGTACCGTATAACCCCTTCGGTATAGCACCCTTCGATTAGGGAGAACTTGGTGGTAGGCACTGCATTTTTACACATAAGTCCCTATGATGAGTCTCATTTTGGAGACACTACCTTTTAAGTCACGGAGGTCACGGGAAACAGACATCGGAAGGGGAAATTCAGAATAAACAAGGTTCACTGTTTTCGTTCGTGCTGCGTTCGTGTTTACGTTCGAACGTCAAACGGATTGCGGGCGTTCGTGCCGCGTTCGAGGAAGCGTTCGAACGGTGTCGGTAATTCTGTTTTGCTGCTAGCCTCACATCCAGCCCAATTAGCCCCCCAAAGCCCATAAAACACATCCCAATTTAAATAAATAAATATTAATTAAAACATTAACTAAATAATATAATAATTAAATTAATTAAATGATTAAATAAAACATAGATCAAACATAAAATAAACAATTACCAACTTAAACTAAAATCATGCCTAAATTAAACAAATCACATACTAAATCAAAATATAATCATGCCTAATTAAAATCAATCAACCAATTATATCACAATCTAATAAGATTATTCCCAAACTTAAAATATTGTATTCCTAAACCAAGCCAATCAAATATTCAACCTTCCCTATCTAGCCAAGATTTGTCCCCCCCCCTCAATCTTTGACTTCCCTTAACCAAACCAAATCAAATCCCTCTTCAATTAGCCAAATATCTTTCCTTGTCAAGCCCAACCCTTTTGCCTATAAAAAGAACCTTTCACCAACCTTCTCAAAGCTAGTTTTCGAGACCCTAGAGTCCCTAGTCCCTAGTTTCTAGACCCTAGTCCCTAGTCCCTAGCTCATACACAACACACATAAAAATTACAGGAAGAAGACACCCAAAAACAGTAAGCAAAAGATAAAGGGAAACGGCACGCAAAACCACAAGGAAACAATAGCAAAAAACGGAGAACGACGACTCAAAACAGTAAAGACAACGAACGAGAACAGTGAACCAGTGACCGGGAGAGTTGCGGAGCATCCACCCTTCCGACGATCGTGTACCGTACATCCGAGAGGTGATTAAAAGGTTAGACCTGAGGTACCTTTTCATTAGTTTATATTCGTTTTTTTATTATTATTGAATTCTATTCGCATGAGAGTCGTTTATGGATGCATGTTGTGGCTTGAATGAAATGGAAGAGTGTCGTCTCTTGTGGTATATAGATGGAAACCCAGACGTAAATTCGTAGCCGAATCCGAATGGACGGTAGTGCGGTCTGTACATGGGACACAACTCCACGTACCACTTGAGTAAACGGCACCTTCTCTGTGTGGCGTTGCTTTGGTTTATTTATTTCTTGTCATTTAAATTCTGTATGTTGCTTATTCCCATATGATATGATCGAGTGCATGGGCTTAGTAAGTGCGATGAAAGGTTCCCTAATTGGAGGGGTAAAATCATTCACCACGACGCTTTGCCGCACCGATTGATGTGTGTTCGGTTGAATGCGAGATACGTTCAATCGAGCATACCTAGTTTGATATGATTGTCTTTATTTCGTATGCATGATTCAACCGAGCGCATGGGTTTAGTAAGTGCGATGTGAGATCCCCTATGGGGGGGGCTAAAGCCCTTTACCACGATGCTTTGCCGCGCCGGTTGATGTGTGTTCGGTTGGATGCAAGACACGTTCAATCGGACATACTTAGAATAGTATGATTGTCTTTATGTCTGTATGCATGATGTGATGTGACGCGCATGGGCTTAGTATGTTGGTCTAAAGGTCCTCTCTTTGAGAGATCAAGAGCCCCCAAAAGGCCACCTTTACGGCAGTACTTCGCCGCGCCCCTTTATTTGTTTTGTTGTTTATGTATTGTGTCTCATTTCATGCATCAGGTTTGTTCCCGTTCGAACGTGTTTACGAACGCAACTCGAACGCGCATGCATTTTTGCCTTATCATGCATCAGGTCTCATTTCCGTTCGAATGCGTTTACGAACGCCATACGAACGTGAGCATTCTGTTTCATTTCCGTTCGAACGCGTTATCAAACGCAATACGAACGCGAGCATTCTGTTTCATTTACGTTCGAACGCGTTATCAAACGCTATACGAACGTGAACCTTCTGTTTACCGTTCGAACGCGTTTACGAATGCTACACGAACGCGCACACACTGAACTGAGTCTGTCTTATCATATTCATGTATAATTGCCTCTTGGTTGATCTTTCTTGTGTTATATAGCCAACTGTATTATTTGTATTCAAGCATGATTAGGCTGTTAGCATGTTATTTGGTTAATAGGTTCATGAGATAGTATTCAAGCATGATTATGTTGTTCTTAGTTTTCCATATCATAGGATTGAAATATGTTCATGAGATTGCCATGTGATGTTGCATGTTGTGATGAACTTTTTGATGTATGCTTATGAATTTAGAAGCATGATATCTTTGGAAATAAATGTTATTTAAGCCTGGTTAAATTATCACATAAATCCTTTTATTACAAGTGACATAAGTAAGGGACCATTCCGAACCCAACGGTTTGAGGTCTTCCCTTGCGAGGGGTGAGTGCGGCCTTAAATCTCATTTTCCCGGTTCACACCGGGTGGCGACTCCATTACTCTCCGGTTTAGTCCCCCGTGGCTACTCCGTACTCCCAACTAGGCCGCGAGCCTAGGACAGAAAAGCGTCGCCCCAGATTTCCTGTGTTCCCACAGTCTGGCGACTCCACTGGGGATAGAGAATCGGCCCCGAATATTGTCTTGTAATGATTGGATTTATGTTTTGATTGACCGTGTCTATAGTGGATAAAGTGAGGGTTTAATCAAAGGCATTTTTAGGCTAGGTAATGGTTTGGTGTCTTCCTTCATTCACTACCTTTCTAGAAGGAAAAGCTGTGAAGGCACCTAGATAGCCATCTACTTGTAGCCTATTGTGATGGACTAATTTGGAGGACTCGTTGTTTATTCCTGACAACAAGCGATAAGAGCCTAAGAGGCTTGGGTATTTAAGTGAGCCTCGCTCCACCTTACCTCTGGGGGATCTACAACGGGAAATCCATTTGACAGTCCGTCACACACCATAGCTCATTGGCACGTACCTTAGTGTATAAAAAAGGGTGCGCTCACTTGGTTGCTCGAAACCTTGAGTGGGGAGACCTAGTTGTGGGCCATCCTTCGCCGGTGAGAGCCTTTGTCTATACTCTTACTAACCCACCTATAGACCGGGTTGGCTAAAGTAACAATTATTTCCTTGAATATGTTCTTGTGGACCATCCTCATTTGGATGCAGTTGGACTATTGTCAGAAATGCGGGCTTGCTGGGCCATTTAAACTGGGGCAAGTTCGCACCTTATGACTATCAGGCCAAAAGCTTCTGAAATGTTGATGGCCACTTTGTAAAAATTATTATGTCATGTTTGCATCATCTTTCTTGTGTTTGGGACATCGTTGTTTGGATCCATTTGGACCATTTATCATGGGATATGGGCTTGTTGGGCCATTTAAACTGGACAAGGACACATCTTATGAGGGCCAAAAGGCTTCTAAATAACAATGGGCCATTTTATGATTGTGTTCGGAACTTTATCATTTGGATTTAGTTGGGCTCTTTGCCATAAGACATGAACTCGTTGGGCCATTTAAACTGGGACGGGTTCACTCCTATGACAGTTGGCCCAAAAACTTCTAAAATGATGATGAGCTGATTTGTGTGAAAATTTTAATGAGTTGATATATTTCTTGTATCGCATGCATATCATGCATCACATGCACCTCATGCATACATGCACCATGTTAACCCCATTTTTCCTGAAAGCCATCATAGATACCAGTTGGTTAGGGAAGAGGACAGACTTGTCAAAAGACCAAGCAGCCACCAAGAGTACTGGCAGAAGACCTAGCCCAACGGGATAGGAAGCCCAATCATGCATGCATGCATACACGTAACATATTTGCATCCTTTTTGTTTTTGTTCTGTCTTGTAATAACAGGTTTCAAAAGAAAAAAAAGAAAGCGTCAAAAGACAAACCAATCAGGAACATCGACAGTACTGTATCAGTCTTGGGGCGAGGCCCGTATCAGTATCAGTCTTGGGGCGAGGCCCATATCAGCATCAGTCTGGGGGCGAGGCCCATATCAGTATCAGTCTTGGGGCGAGGCCCATATCAGTATCAGTCTGGGGGCGAGGCCCGTATCAGTATCAGTCTTGGGGCGAGGCCCATATCAGTATCAGTCTTGGGGCGAGGCCGTATCAGTATCAGTCTTGGGGCGAGGCCCATATCAGTATCAGTCTTGGGGCGAGGCCCATATCAGCATCAGTCTGGGGGCGAGGCCCATATCAGTATCAGTCTTGGGGCGAGGCCCATATCAACATCAGTCTGGGGGTGAGGCCCATATTAGCAGTATCAGTCTTGGGGCGAGGCCATATCAGTATCAGTCTTGGGGCGAGGCCCATATCAGTATCAGTCTGGGGGCGAGGCCCAAATCAGCTGTATCAGTCTGGGGGCGAGTCCCATATCAATATCAGTTTAGGGCGAAGCCCACATCATTCCGCGGCCGAGGCCCACATCAGCAGAATTTTGGAATGAATCCCATGGTCGAGGCCCACATCAACAGAATTTTGGAATGAATCCAGGTAATGAATCCCAGGGTCGAGGCCCACATCAACAGAATTTTGGAATGAATCCAGGGAATGAATCCCAGGGTCGAGGCCCACATCAAACACAGTTTGGGAATGAGTCCCAGGGTTGAGGCCCACATTACATCAGCATCAGCATTGTCGGGTATGGCATTCTGGGGGGCGAGGCCCATATTACATCAGATCAGTTCTGCCGAGAATGGCACTCCGAGAATGGAGATATAGTCCGGGAATGGGCAGTTCAAGAATGAACAAGTCGGAAATGACAATCTGAGAATGGAGATATAGTCCGGGAATGGACAGTTCAAGAATGAACAAGCCGAGAATGGCAATCCGAAAATGGAGCACGGTTCGAAATGGACCATTATCTCATCTCGCCGAAAATGGCACTCCAAAAATGGAGCAACGGTTCGGAATGGACCATTATCACATCTCGCCGAAAATGGCACTCCGAAAATGGAGCACGGTTCGAAATGGACCACATCTCATCTCGCCAAAAATGGCACTCCGAAAATGGAGCATGGTTTGGAAATGGACCATTATCATATCTCGCCGAAAAGGGCACTCCGAAAATGGAGCATGGTTCGAAAATGGACTACTTTCACATCTCGCCGAAAATGCACTCCGAAAATGGAGCACGGTTCGAAATGGAACATCATCTCATCTCGCCGAAAATGGCACTCTAAAAATGGAGCAACGGTTCGGAAATGGACCATTATCACATCTCGCCGAAAATGGCACTCCGAAAATGGAGCACACGGTTCGAAATGGACCATCATCTCATCTCGCTGAAAATGGCACTCCGAAAATGGAGCATGGTTTGGAAATGGACCATTATCATATCTCGCCGAAAAGGGCACTCCGAAAATGGAGCATGGTTCGAAAATGGACTACTTTCACATCTCGCCGAAAATGGCACTCCGAAAATGGAGCACGGTTCGAAATGGAACATCATCTCATCTCGCCGAAAATGGCACTCTAAAAATGGAGCAACGGTTCGGAAATGGACCATTATCACATCTCGCCGAAAATGGCACTCCGAAAATGGAGCACGGTTCGAAATGGACCATCATCTCATCTCTCGCCGAAAATGGCACTCCGAAAATGGAGCATGATTCGAATGGACCATTATCTCATCTCGCAGAAAATGGCACTCTGAAATTGGAGCATGGTTCGAGAAGGACTACCATCACATCTCGCCAAAAATGGCACTCCGAAATTGAAGCACTGTTCAGAAATGGGCCAAGGAAGGCCTAACCCATCGGAATATAATACATATACATGCATACATGCATACATACCACATACATGCAATGTTTGTTTCGTGTTCGCAGGTTTATAACAGCAAATACCATCTCATCAATTAACGGTTCAAAAATGAGCCACAATCTCGCACAGCACAGTTCAGGAAATGGACCGCTACCACAACAGACGCCGGAAATGGCACTCCAAAATGGAGCACTCACAACAGACGCCGGAAATGGCACTCCAAAATGGAGCACTCACAACAGACGCCGGAAATGGCACTCCAAAATGGAGCACTCACAACAGACGCCGGAAATGGCGTTCCAAAATGGAACACACACAGCAGATGCCGAAAATGGCGTTCCAAAATGGAACACACACAAAATGCCGGAAATGGCGCTCCAAAATGGAGCACATACATGAAAGATGCCGAAAATGGCGCTCTAAAAATAGAGCACGGTTCGGGAATGAACAAGGGGTCGCAGCACCTCACCACCAAATCAACGCAACTCAACACACATGGTAAGTCAAGTGGCAGCTGGCGAGCCAGGTAAGTAGAAATGCATTGCATAACTTTGATAGGATTGTCACTGTTGCACATTACACAAGTCCCATCAAAGTGGGGGCGACTGTAGGCACTGCATTTTTACACATAAGTCCCTATGATGAGTCTCATTTTGGAGACACACTACCTTTTAAGTCACGGAGGTCACGGGAAACAGACATCGGAAAGGGAAATTCAGAATAAACAAGGTTCACTGTTTTCATTCGTGCTGCGTTCGTGTTTACGTTCGAACGTCAAACGGATTGCGGGCGTTCGTGTCGCGTTCGAGGAAGCGTTCGAACGGTGTCGGTAATTCTGGTTTTGCTGCTAGCCTCACATCCAGCCCAATTAGCCCCCCAAAGCCCATAAAACACATCCCAATTTAAATAATAATATTAATTAAAACATTAACTAATAATATAAATAATTAAATTAATTAAATGATCAAATAAAACATATACCAAACATAAAATAAACAATTACCAACTTAAACTAAAATCATGCCTAAATTAAACAAATCACATACTAAATCAAAATATAATCATGCTAATAAAATCAATCAACCATTATATTCACAATCTAATAAGATTATTCCCAAACTTAAAATATTGTATTCCTAAACCAAGCAAATCAAATATTCAACCTTCCCTATCTAGCCAAGATTTGTCCCCCCTCAATCTTTGACTTCCCTTAACCAAACCAAATCAAATCCCTCTTCAATTAGCCAAATCTCTTTCCTTGTCAAGCCCAACCCTTTGCCTATAAAAAGAACCTTTCACCAACCTTCTCAAAGCTAGTTTCGAGACCCTAGAGTCCCTAGTCCCTAGTTTCTAGACCCTAGTCCCTAGTCCCTAGCTCATACACAACACACAAAAAATTACAGGAAGAAGACACCCAAAAACAGTAAGCAAAAGATAAAGAGGAAACGGCAGCGAAACCACAAGGAACAAGAGCAAAAAACGGAGAACGACGACTCAAAAACAGTAAATACAACGAACGAGAACAGTGAACCAGTGAACCGGAGAGTTGCGGAGCATCCACCCTTCCGACGATCGTGTACCGTACATCCGAGAGGTGATTTAAAAGGTTAGACTGAGGGTACCTTTTCATTAGTTTATATTCGTTTTTATTATTATTGAATTCTATTCGCATGAGAGTCGTTTATGGATGCATGTTGTGGCTTGAATGAAATGGAAGAGTGTCGTCTTTTGTGGTATATAGGATGGAAACCCAGACGTAAATTTCGTAGCCGAATCCGAATGGACGGTAGTGCGGTCTGTACATGGGACACACTCCACGTACCACTTGAGTAAACGGCACCTTCTCTTGTGTGGCGTTGCTTTGGTTTATTTATTTCTTGTCATTTAAATTTTGTATGTTGCTTATTCCCATATGATATGATCGAGTGCATGGGCTTAGTAAGTGCGATGAAAGGTTCCCTAATTGGAGGGGTTAAAATCCTTCACCACGACGCTTTGCCGCACCGATTGATGTGTGTTTCGGTGAATGCGAGATACGTTCAATCGAGCATACTAGTTTGATATGATTGTCTTTATTTTCGTATGCATGATTCAACCGAGCGCATGGGTTTAGTAAGTGCGATGTGAGATCCCCTATGGGGAGGGGCTAAAGCCCTTTACCACGATGCTTTGCCGCGCCGGTTGTGTGTGTTCGGTTGGATGCAAGACACGTTCAATCGGACATACTTAGAATAGTATGATTGTCTTTATGTCTGTATGCATGATGTGATGTGACGCGCATGGGCTTAGTATGTTGGTCTAAAGGTCCTCTCTTTGAGAGATCAAGAGCCCCCAAAAGGCCACCTTTACGGTAGTACTTCGCCGCACCCCTTTATTTTGTTTTGTTGTTTATGTATTGCGTCTCATTTCATGCATCAGGTCTGTTCCCGTTCGAACGCGTTTACGAACGCAACTCGAATGCGCATGCATTTTTGCCTTATCATGCATCAGGTCTCATTTCCGTTTGAACGCATTTACGAACGCCATACGAACGTGAGCATTCTGTTTCATCTCCGTTCGAACGCGTTATCAAACGCCATACGAACGCGAGCATTCTGTTTCATTTCCGTTCGAACGCGTTATCAAACGCCATACGAACGCGAACCTTCTGTTTACCGTTCGAACGCGTTTACGAACGCTACACGAACGCGCACACACTGAACTGAGTCTGTCTTATCATATTCATGTATAATTGCCTCTTGGTTGATCTTTCTTGTGTTATATAGCCAACTGTATTATTTGTATTCAAGCATGATTAGGCTGTTAGCATGTTATTTGGTTAATAGGTTCATGAGATAGTATTCAAGCATGATTATGTTGTTATTAGTTTTCCATATCATAGGATTGAAATATGTTCATGAGATTGCCATGTGATGTTGCATGTTGTGATGAACTTGTTGATGTATGCATATGAATTTAGAAGCATGATATCTTTGGAAATAAATGTTATTTAAGCCTGGTTAAATTATCACATAAATCCTTTTATTACAAGTGACATAAGTAAGGGACCATTCCGAACCCAACGGTTGAGGTCTTCCCTTGCGAGGGGTGAGTGCGGCCTTAAATCTCATTTTCCCGGTTCACACCGGGTGGCGACTCCATTACTCTCCGGTTTAGTCCCCCGTGGCTACTCCGTACTCCCAACTAGGCCGCGAGCTTAGGACAAAAAGCGTCGCCCCAGATTTCCTGTGTTCCCACACTTGGTGCTTTTGAAATTCAGTTTTCTGGCTTCCTTTTTATCTTCAGGTGTCTCCCCGGTCTCCAGATATCTCTTGATTGGTTGCATCCATGAAGATTTGCTTTCCATATCCAATATTTCTACCTCGTGCTCTCCTATGTTTTTTTCTTGGTGGCAGATTAGAGGGACTATTCTGGGATTTTCTGCCTTTATTGAAGATGCGAGCCGTGCTAGAGAGTCTGCCTCACAGTTATTTTCCCGACCGACTTGCTCAAAATGCTCGTTCCTCATTTTCCCCACCAATCTTCTTACCTCAGCTAAATAGGCTATCATACTCGGCTCCCTGGCTTGGAATTCTCCATTCAGCTACTGAACAGCCAGCTGGGAGTCGCTTCTTACAACTACGCCGTGGACGCCCATTGCCGTGTATAACCTTAAACCGGCTAAAATTGCCTCATATTCTGCATCGTTGTTTGTAGCCTCCAAAGCGAATCTCAAGGCGAACAATAATTCTTCACCTTTATCATTTTTCAACACGATTCCGGCTCCATTACCTTGTGAGATGGCAGTTCCGTCTACTGACATCTCCCATTTGTCTTCTCCTACGGTCAGAATTTTTGGGGTTCTGTGAATTCAGCAACAAAGTCTGCTAGAGCCTGCCCTTTTACCAATGCCCTCGGGAGGTAAGAAATGTCGTGTTCACTCAACTCTACCGACCACTTCATTAACCTGCCCGAGACCTCTGGTTTTTGCAAAATCAGATTCAAAGGATAATCGGTATAAACCCCAATAGGATGGGCCTGGAAGTAAGGTCGTAACTTCCGGGCCGCAGTGATTAACGACAAGGCGACCAGCTCATGTGATGGATATCTGGTCTCAGCATCTAGTAAAGCTTTGCTAACATAATATACTGGCCTTTGAACCTTATCGGCCTCTTGTACTAATACCGTACTTACTGCATGTTCTGAAACAGCTAAATATAAGTATAAGGTCTCACCTGGGGACGGCTTTGCTAGAAGTGGGGGCTGCGTCAGATATTGTTTTAACTGTAGGAAGGCCTCCTCGCATTCTGGCGTCTAGTTGACTTTTTTTTTTGCCTTTTTGACGATTTTGAAGAAGGGGTGGCACTTGTTGGTTGCTCGGGAAGTAAATCGATTGAGCGTGGCCACCCTACCGGTCAGGTTTTGCACTTCTTTTATCGTCATGGGAGATTTTAAGTCCAGGACGGCTTGGATTTTCTGCGGATTTGCTTCTATGCCTCGGGAGCTTACCATATAGCCCATGAACTTTCCCGAGGCCACTCCGAAAGCACACTTCTCTGGGTTGAGTCTTAAATTATGCTTCCTCAGCAATTCAAAGGTTTTCTTCAGATTGGCCACATGACACCCTGGCTCCTTAGACATTGTTATCATATCATCAACATATACCAGCATCGATGTGCCGATGAGTGGCTTGAAAATTTTGTTCACGAGCCTCTGAAAGGTTGCCCCCGCATTTTTCAATCCGAAGGGCATTACTTTATAACAGTAAAGTCTCTGATCGGTAACAAAGGTCGTCTTCTCCTCATCCTCAGGATGCATCTTGACCTGGTTATATCTTGAGAAGGCATCCATGAAGCTTAGCAGTCCCTGGCAGGCCGTTGAATCCACCAACTGATCTACGTTTGGTAGTGGGAAGCTGTCTTTCGGGCAGGCTTTATTGAGGTCGGTGAAATCCACACACATCCTCCACTTTCCATTGGATTTCTTTACTAATACCACATTTGATACCCACTCCGGGTATTTCACTTCTCTGATGAAACCGGATTTCAATAGTTTTTCTACCTCGTCGGCCATTACCCTGCACCGTTCCCAGTTAAAGGTTCTTCTTTTCTTGCTTGACCAGTTTGTGTGATGGGCTTACTGCCAAACGATGATTGATGAACTTCGGATCAATCCCGGGCATGTCGTGGTGCCCCCATGCAAAGATGTCTGGGTACTCTTTCAGACAGTTCAGCAGATCCTGCTTCAGGACCTTGTCTAAGTCTCCCACTATTTTTACATTCTTTCCAGGTCCGAAAAGTTTCATCTCCTCTAATTCTTCGACTACCCCTAGCCGGATAGCTTTCTTTGGCTGAGGACCCGGATCTTTACTTGCTTCTTCCTCGTCTTCGTTCCCTTGTCTTTTCCGGTTACTTGCTTCAATGCAAAGGGTTTCCCTTGAGAGGGTGGCGAAATAGCTCCGAGCCACCTTCTGGCTTCCGCACACAATTCCAATCCCTTCCAGGGTTGGGAATTTTAACTTTAAGTAATAGCAAGACATTGCAGCCTTTGTCTTCATCATGAAAGGCCGACCAACAATGACTTGGTAACTGCTCATGCAATCCACCACCGTGAAATTTATCATAATCGTCTGAGTCCGGGGATGGGCTCCGATCGTCATTGCCAATTCTATCATTCCCAATGGGATGACCATTGAGCCCCCGAAGCCGTATATGGGAGTCCCATCGTCGGTTAGAGTCACATACTCCACACCAAGGCCGTATAAAGCCTCCTTGGAGATTATATCCACCGCACTCCCGCGATCCACTAGTATTTTGTCTACCTCAGAGCCGCCGATTGTCGTCTTGATTATTAATGCATCATCGTGGGGGAAACTCACCCCTCGAGCATCCTCATCCGCGAAAATTATTGGCACTGACCGACCACCTTGTATTTCTGAGGCCCGTTCTGTTTCTAACACTTCCAACCCCTGAGCCCGACTATAGTTTTTTCTTGATCGGTTAGAGTCCCCGGCCAGTTTCTTCCCCCTGCGATGATATTCACTTGTCGGCAATGTGCTCTCTGCCTGGCCGTCATAACTTCATGGTCAATATAATTATTTAAGTACCCATTCCGCACCAGGTCTTCCATTTGCTCCCGCAAGTCTTTGCATCCATTCGTCGTATGTCCCCTTAGATTATAATGTATGCAATATGATTTATTATTCCTCCTGTCTGGCGGGAATCTCCTGAGGTCAGGTTCTATAAATAGACCTTTTCCATGGATTTCCATGATGATTTGCCCTAGTGGTTTATTCAGAGGAATGTTTGCCTCTTCCCCGGCCACATGGTTCACCTAGGTCGAGATTCTCTTTTCCTGGTCATCCTGAGGTACCGGCTTGAATTCCCTTCGTCTCGGGGGCGGTTTTTTGAACTCCATGTTTGGCCTACGAGGAGCTTCTGCCCTCATCGTCCTTTCTCTGATAGCTGTCCCCATCCGGGTAATTCTCTCTCATCTTCCAACAAAACAAACTTCCGGGCTGTTTCCAGGGCGGTGGCCTAATCCGGTGTACCCTGGATCCTCAAGTGAGTCCACAGCTTTCCGATTTTTAAGGCTCCCTTCAAACTCTCCAAGGCCTTGAGCGACTCATATCCTCCGACCTCGAGCACCATACTATGGTACCGCTCAATGAAAACCTTCAGGGGTTCATCATCCCCCTGTTTCATGAGCCTTAATTCCCCAATTGTCTTCTTTGGGACACATGCCCCCTTGAAGTGCCGAACAAATGACTTCCTGAGTTGCACGAAGCTTCCGATGCTCCATGGGGCTAGACTTCTGAACCACAGAATGGCGGATCCCCTCAAGGTTATGGGGAATACTTTGCAAACGGCATCCCCAACTACTCCTTGGACCTCCATCAACAGGACAAAATTCTCAATATGGGATTTTGGATCAGTGTGGCCCTTGTAGGGCGTCATGGACGACATGTTGAATCGTCTTGTGAACTTTACCGACCCTATTTCTTCTGTGAATGGAGATTCAACCTCACCATCCCCGAGCATCTCTCGTGTCTGTTTTGAGGTTCGCTCCCCACTTGGCCATTTCTTTTCTTAACCAAGATTTTATACTGCCATCTGTGTAACAGTGCCGCCTCATGTGGCTTTCTTTGCGTCTGTCACCCCAGGTGCGGCGTTCCTCATGGCTTGGGGTTTCCCGTCCTGTTTCATCATCATTCCTATCTCCCATTCTGGTGTTGCGGGGGCCATCATAGGAAGAATCTGGCGACTGTCTCCCATATTCTTCTTCCCACGTATCCTCCGTTTGCAAATATTTTTCTACCACTAAGGACCTCATCCCGTAGGGACCCTTCCTCCTCGTTTCATCATCATCACTCATATTTGCGACCCTTTTTCCTTCCGCTTTTTTGCCTCTCCTCCGACTGGCTCCGGCTTCAAGCCTCTCATTATTCGTCTCTTCCATCCTCTCCAATCTGTTCATCATGGAATTCAACAGGATTTGATTTTCCTCCCTATCTTTACTTATGTTTTCCTCTATTTTCTCCATCCATTCTACTGTTGAACTCCCCGATGACTGGTGATTTCCATTTTCTGCCATCGTCTTAATACGCGAGCTGCTTTTTGTTGGAGTTCCCCACTGACGGTGCCAACTATTGACGGCTGATTTTGGTCTCAGGGGCAATATGGGTCTTTTACTCCCAAGACAATCCTCCTCCAACTGTGAATTTGTTTTGTTTATTGGAAACCAAAAGAAAATTTGGCAAAAGACAGATAAATGCACCAATCAACAAAGAGATTTAACGTGGTTCGGCGGATTAGATCCAACCTACGTCCACGGGCACAGAACGGGTGATATTTTATTACCGAAATATGCTTCTTTCTGGTCTGTCTTGTGTTTACAAGCCTGATTCCAATTCATTTTTTCTCTTCCCCACTCTCAATGCTCTCCATCATCTACCTACAAGCACGATTTCCCCTCCTATTTATAATAGTAAAGAAACAATTTTCCTTTTCCCATAAGAATTCCTAGTCGAAACTACATTCACTTCCCATATCCTATTAGGATACTGACTTATCAACCTTTCCCCATGAAAGTAGGATAACTTATCTTCTTATCTGTAAGAATATGGAACATATCTTGCATGTCCTCGGTTTTCATGAGGTCCGTCACAATGGTCTTTTGAACTGAGAATGCTGCTATCGATCTGATAATATCCGACCATCCGGTCTAGAGTGGTCGGTTACCGATTATAAAGTGCTCGGCCCCTTACTGTTGGCTTTTAGTGGTCGGGTCAGCATTAATGATCTTGACCAAGAAGGGAATTACTTTTTTACCAATTACGTACTACTTAAATATCATAGGGCCTGAAAATACCATCAACATATGTCCCCTAGTTCTCGGTTCCAACGAGTATACAATTGGTGCCGGGAACTACATAAAAAGAATAGTACTCCTGATGGAGTGACGGCTAGCCTTTGTGAGTAGAAGTTTATTGGCATGTCACCACCATGTCCTCGGCACGATTTGAGATGCTCGGTCTGACTTCTTTTTCCGCCTAAAGCAAAATCTTTTCACCGCCCTTCTAGAGACTCTCTCGAGACGCGCAACCGTCACATCCATTTAAATGCACATCAAATCATCTCTACGGTTTACTCCGAGCCTGCCGAGGAAGAACCAATTGCTCCTGCGTGGGCCGATTTATATGGGGTAACCCGGACGGGGCCTCGTGTAACCTTGAGCAAATTTTATTCTCTCTGTAATAACTTTTCACAAGTATATTTATAAATGTGTTTATTCCATTTCTTGTATTTCATACTTGCTCCAAATGCTTCCCTGTAAACAATTACTCGCGGCCCGACCGACTCGAGCCGAGAATATGATCTTGTGGTATATAAGAAAGCATGACTAGAGTATGAGAAAGCATAAGAAATAAATATGCATATATGTGTGTTATCATTTTCAGAAATTGAGTTGAAACTAAGAATGATTTTGAAATTCAAAGTGTTTTAAAGAAAAGTTCTTCGTGTTTTGAAAGAAAAGTATTTCAGAAATTGTTTCTTATAGCTTTGAGATTTAAAGCATGGTCTTATGTTTTTCGGGGCATGAGGGGAAAAAACAAACTCACCCCAGTACGTAACTTGAAATACAGATGGATTTGACGGATATCATATGAATTCGGGATTGGGATTTGACCCAACCCAATGGTACATTGTTGGAATTGACGGATTTAGATACATGTGCACATGTGGAGGACTGAGGGGACGCTCTCAGATATTCGAGTAGGACTAGGGGGATGGCGATACGTAACGCCCCTAGATCCTAAGCGCTCAGATGGTACATTCCTGGGCAAATATGCACCTACGGGCGCAGATTTGGTGGCATGGGGGACGGCGATACGTAACGCCCCATGTCACCGGCAGGGTGTTTAGGGGGACGGCGAGACGTAACGCCCCTAAAAACTGGTGTATTCAGGGGCGGGGGGGGCGGCGATATGTAACGCCCCAGAACAACAGATGGATACTTTGGTACATGATGATCGTATATTGATTTTCAGATTTCAGTTTTCAGAAAAAGATTTCAGATTTCAGTTTTCAGAAAAAAAATTTCAAAAAGAGATTTGGAAAGGGTTTTTATAAAGTGTTTCAAGAAATGGTTTTTATAAAATAGTTTTTCAAAAAGGTTTTCAGAAAATATTTTAGAAAAAACATGGCATGATAAAGTAGAACATAATTCATAAGTTATACATAAAGATCATATATTCTGGATATCATCTGGAGAGCATGTAATTGGCATTAATGCATAATGGCATGTTGACCGGTGCTTTCACACGCGTATAACGCAAGCGCACGTATCGTTCAAGTAGTATAAAAAGTATCGATCCCACGAGGACTTAATACCTAATCGATTAATTTTATGAGGTCAAATGATTACTGGTATCTAACAGGTTTATTGATTGATCATAAATGGTGATGATTTTAAATTTAAGAACAAGTAAATAAAATTGCACGAAAGTAGGTTTAAGAAAATTCAACATTAGGAAACTATCTAAAGTTGTGAATCTTTCTAATATCTTTTAAAAGTTGAAGTGGTTATTTCATATTTGTGTAATAAATCGGTTTACTAACCTGGAACACGAAATTATGCGAAAGCCTCTGTCGATGGTCAGACGCAAATACCCAGTATAACCTAATTGAACTATATGTCTATGTCAACCAAATTACCTGGATTCATTAAATTTAAGTTCCAATTATGGCTACCCCCGCCCGACAGGTATATGTCTATCCTGTAAGGAAATCTATTAAAGGGTTATTTATCCTCAAGGAAGATAATGAGCTATTAAGTCTAAAGCTGAAACCTAAAATTCCTTTGTCAAGTTTTTTTTTAGATTTACCAGATCAATCTTATTAGTGGCCAATTAACAAGACGCATTAAGCTTAAGACTTAATAAGTAAACCTTTAAATTACCCAAACTATAAAAAAAACCCCTTATAAAACGGTGATATTAGAATTCATCACAACCCTAGATAACTAACTTAGTTACGGCACATAACTAGGGCTAGTAAAAACTTAAAAGTAAAAGACATAAAGTAAAAATGCTGAAAAGTAATTGCGGTAAAGTAAAAGATGAAAAGTAAATTACAATAAAATAAAATGCTAAGGTAATATGATCAACTTTTACTATTTACTATTTAGATATCTCCCTTAATATAATATATTAACTTGTGATTGTTTTACCAACCAGCCATATATGCGGTAACCTGATTTTGTCAAATTAAGTCCAACCAGCCATAAAGGCGGAACTAAATAAACCTGCCATATAGGCGGTAAGAAAATTTAATTACCAATCGACCAATCTGGCGGTATCCTTGCTTAGTCAGATTTAAACCAGTTTAAAATGAATTACCAACCGACCAATATAGCGGTATCCTCATTAAGTCAAATTTTAAATAGTGAATATATTATATTTAAGGGAGATTAATCTAAATAGAAATAGTAAAAGAATTACCTTTCACCCTAGCAGGGGGAAGTTACCTCCTCATGGTTGAATAGTAAAAATTGTAAAAGTAAAGAAAGTAAATTACTATTATTACAGAACGTAATTAAAATTAATTACAAAACTGAAATTTAAAAGAAACTAGATAGAAAACTCCAAATTTACATCAGAGAATTCAGAGAGGAAGGTACATCTAAAACTGAATTTTCGAGCTCTGTTTATAGCCGTCTATAAGTGACACGCATCGCGACGCGCACGTTTCTTCTTGTGTCGCGACATGATGACGTGTCAACACGTGATTGGTCCATTTCATATGCTTATCTGCCACGTGTCAATTCGGATAATTGAGTCAATAATTGAGTTGATGTGGCGACACATGGCGAAAGTGATTGTCGGCACCATTGAATTGCGACATGTGGCACGCTGTGATTATCTGATGATGACATGGCTGACACGTGGCAGGTTGACTCGGTCTTCTGCTGACGTAGATGATGACGTGGCTGACACACGGGATGACACGTATCGACACGTGGCGATGGTGATTTTCGGCACCCTAGGATGATGACACGTGGCACGACGAACGTTAGCAAATTGGCTGTGATGGTGACACGTGGAACGTCGTACGTTATCAAAGTCCGGCGCACATTAGCAAAGTCAAAATTCTCAGATTCTGACATTTGTCCCCGGCGCACGTTAGCATGGATCGGCGTACGTTAGGCGTCGCTATGCGCGAAATGACCAAAATGACCTTTTGTGTTCTTTTTCACTATTTTGGCCCAAAAACACCTCCAGAGAGTCCTGAAACTTTATTTATCTACAAAATAACACAAAATACATCAAAATATTCACAAAACTCAAGAAACTATACAAAATATTAGGTTAAATGAGTGTGAAATAGTGATATAATTACCACTCATCACACCCCCAAACCTAACATTTTGCTAGTCCTTGAGCAAAACACAGAATAAAATAACATAAATTTTAACTAAGCCATTTTCATAGGGATCACGGTTGCATTTAGCGTATTCAACAAGCCTTTAAACCCTTATTTGTCCCTAGTGGACGAGTCGTAGTCTCGTGAGGGTTTACAGCAATGATACCCACAAACATTTTACAAAAGTAAAAAGGTAGTGAAACTAATGCACACAAAAGCAAAAAGACAAGAGAAAAGTGAATAAAGAAGTTAGTGACTAATCAGGTGAAACTTCTACTCTAAGTTGCTAGTTGTTTTCTTTCTTTCTAAATTACGGAATAAGTAAATTCTCCGATTATATTTACCATTCTCCATATACACAGCCAACAAAATATTAATCAATCTCATTTTTGCCCACAACAGTCACAAGTGCAGTTGATAAAAGAGTAATATTTTTGTCTTAAAGTTTTATCAGAATTCACACTTTTTTACAGCAATGGAATAATTTTTCTGATTTTTCTGATTTTTTCTTTGATTTTTGATTTTTTTATTTATATACAATATCTTCCCTTTATGTAGCGAGTGTTGGGTCGGTGGTTCCCAAACCAGTTGTCTTTAGGGCACCAGATGTTAAGATACCTCTACAGACTTAATTACTCAGACTTGAGATATATATATTTTACAGCATCTTTGATTCATGTAGCGAGCTTTGGCTAGTGACTCCCAAACCAGTTGGCTTTAGGGCACTAGATGTTAAAACACCCTTACAGACTTAATAACTCGGATCTCAGACGTTTTTTTTTGTTGGACAAAATGACCCATAGCGTCACTATTTGCACAGATCATTGTGTTGTTGTAGCAAATTAACTATGTAACAAGGAAATTGCACTCTCGTCATTTGTGATTAGATCACCTTAGATATATAAATGAAGAGAGGTCCCTATGATTAGTTCCTGGATTGAGATGATATGAGACAGTATCAGTCCACGAAGGATTAATCATTAAATATCCCTAGCCGTAGTATTATCGAGACTGGACATCGATAATGCGGAATAGGCTAGTATTGCACTTGTGCGCGTTGTGGGGCACAACGGCATAGTTCTCATATATATAAGTATTGGATACTTGTGCAAGTGCGATAGGAGGTCGTGTTTCACCGATGGTACGGGAAACAGCTTCGCTCTGGATAGACCCTTCGGAATCCCATTGGTATTATGACTAGGTGTCTATGGGAGGCCGAAATCAAGGTAGGTGTGTATAGTCTTAACCTGAGACTTACATCGCTAATACTTACGACAATCGGTAAACTTTGGTTTTGGTGGTGGGGGATCTTAACTGGTTCTGTGTTCACCTCTTCTGGGTTTATCAGGAATCGTAGTGTATTGGATGTGATGTCGAGATGGAAGTGTCACTCCAGTCATAATGGAGATGATGTCACGCAGGATACGGTATTAGTGCTCTTATAAAGTGATGCGCATCCAATCGTGATATTATGACCAGGTCATGAATATCCGATTATAGAGACTAGTTACCAGACATCCGATATGTGTTTCGGACGGGGCAGACACTTATCCAGCCCCAGCCCTAGCACGTGATTATCCGATACTGGGCCAATATGCACAATACAATTGTATACTACGCTTGATACAGATCTAGATATTCTTTGATGAATATGTCTGGAGAACCTGGGAAGACTTGGTGCTTTGCTAGGAGTCGACCTTGTCTCGTAAATCGGTGTAGAATGTAGTACTTGGTACGTACGTGATTCGGATACTCCGACGACCGTATTTACTGCCAGATTATCCGGGGATCTCATGGGTCGCTTCCCGATAATCCACCGATGACGCACAACTCGCACTCTTGAATAATCTGGGATTATAATAGAAGAGAGAGAAAATTAATCTAGGATTAATAACGGAGATATTTTATCCGGGATAAAATGTCGTCTAAAGAGAGAGAACGATTAATTTGGAATTGATCGATGAATTAATATATTCGATATATTAAATGAAATTAGATTTCGACGCGGAATTAAAATTAGATTTTAATTCGGGCAAACGAGTTAATTTAGAATTAATTCGTTAGCGACGTAAATAATAATTTCGCCAGGCGCAATTATTTATTTAAATTCGATTGAATTAACGTCGCGACGTAAGCTCGGTATTTCGGAAATATCGAACCCGAACGCGTGAGTGCACGTGGGCCCACTTTCATTTGGAAACGTGTGTGGGGCCCACATGACACATGTCATGTTATGCATTAACTTTGACACATGTCATGTTATGCTTATTTGACACTCTAATGCTTGCATGGAGATTGTGTACATTGCACTCAATGGTAATGCATGGAAATGAAGTGTTTGACACTCTAAGCCTTTGCATGATTTGTGTCATAAGTTTATTATTAAATAATAAATTATGGCATAAATATAAATTGATTTTTGGTAAATCATTTTAATTAACATAACACAACTTCTTCTCTCTCATTTCTCTCTTCCTTTCACGCCCAAATGAAGAAATTCTTCACTGGTTTTGAACCAGAAATGGCGTGGACTTTAGGGAAGCAAAGAGTGGTTTCTCATGGTGAGAAATCAAGTGCTAGCACACTACGAGTCTTGCGAAGGTGGTAGGGAGGTTCCCCCATGAGACGGGATCCATCCGACGAAGATTGGAGCTCCGTTTCTTCACTCAATTTTCTGTTTTTGTAGGCAGTGGACTGTTGCAGTGAGCTTACAAAGGCAGTGCGTTTTTGGGCTTGAATCGTCTCCAAATCGACTCTACCGATCAATGTGAGTATTCCGCTACCTCCGTTGATGTGTTCACACATAATTTCATGTCTTGTTTGATCTTGGGACCTTATAGAAATACAACAATGGCATCAAGAGCTAATGTTGCAAGCATGAAAAATGTAGGGTTTAAAATTTGGGTAAATGTTTGTTGAGCATGATTTGAATGAATTGTTTGTTTGAGTATGCTTATAACATGTTTAAATTCATTTTGGTTGGACTAATTTGATGAAAAATGATTTGGAATTATTTTCCCCAAATTATATGCCTTGGCCGAATGCAAAATTGATTTTGAATCATTGGAATTTTGTTGATTTTAATTCATTGGATGAGTTAAAATCATGTAGGATGATGTTAATTTAATGTCAATTGTATTGTACTTTGAATTGAACATAAACCCTAAATTCTATGTGTTGGCCGAATGGTATATGCCCTTGAATGTCTTGGTATATTTTGATTTTGATAATTGGATGTATTGAAAATCATTCGGGATATGTATTTAATGTCGATTGCGGATTAATTGGATTGAAACCGAATTGGACATGAAATCACTCCCTTGGCCGAGACTTAGCAAGCATGTAAATGGGTTTGATTTTTCATTATGTGTGTTTGACATGTAATAATGAATTAAGCATGATTAATTGGACTAATTTGGTGCTTCGGAAATATCGATTTAGTCGATTAATCATATAATGCACTTTTGGTAATTAAATTGTGAAAATTGGATTTTTGGATTTAATTAATTGGCCTAATTTTGGAAATTAGAATTTAATGTTGTAATTGGGCCTTTTGGGCTTGATTTATCAAGTTTGGTTTAGGCCAAGTGGATTGGATCCAATTGGGCCCAAAACCTTGACCATAAAGCCCAAATGCGACTTAATGAACCTTTAAAGTTCAATTGGGCCTAATGGGCCAAGATTGATTTATGGGCTTATGGGGTAAATCCCGGATTGGACTTTGGTTATCGGTTTGACCCGAGTTGACCAAAAGTCCACGCCTTAAGAAATCAATCACTAGCCCATTGGACTTTAATTGAATTGACGTTGGACGTTAATCGGACTTTGAGTCCCGACGCGATTGAATTTGGAATTTAAATCGTAAAAGGTTTATTAATATAAAGTGTAATATTTAATTTGGAATTAAATAGTGAATTAGTATTAAATACATGTTAAATTAGATTTAATGATGTAGTTTAATTTAATTCATAAATTTGTGCTTTGAGTACTTATTCGCAAAAACGAGTTTGACTCGAACAAAATCAAATCGTTGTTTGAACATTGGATGATCACTTAATTATCAGATTAATTAATTTGATTAGATTGATTGATAGCATGCTTGTTGTGTGAATACGTGGTTGTGTTGTATGGATAATGTATATCGGATGGATATTAGTCGGGTGGGCAATTTTAGAAATTGTTGTAATAAATTCGATTTATTAAATTGGACCTGCGTGTCCAGCCTTATCACCTTCTTTCTCTTTGTATTCTCTTCTCACCTATTCCCCTCTATGTATATGAGGTTTCTTTAGAAGTGTAGTGTAAGTGCTAGCTTGAGTGAGAAAGGGAGAGATTTGATCTAGGATCAATGTGTAAAGTATCCATCCGCATATCATTATTATTTATTTTCATACTCGCTTTATTATGTATTTAGAATGCATGTTTAAGGGTGTATGATGATGAGACCTTAACAAAGATAATTAAATTGGTAGCCAATTTGCACGTGAAAAACCCTCGTTAAATATCAAGCGTTTATTTTCCTTCCATTGAGTGATTCTTACTCAAGATCCGAGATTGGCAGGGGTTGTTGGCCAAAGTCAAGCCCTTGTCCGTCAAGATGTGTTTTAATCACGAGGCTTTGTTCCATATCGGTGTCGTGTCCAAGTTGTGGTTTTTTGGCCAAAGTCAAGACCACTTCTTGTCCATTGACATTGATTACGAAGCTTCCATGTCAATGGGTCCGCGCTTGACTGGGATCACTAGGTTTGTTGTGCCAAAGCCAAGGCCTAGTTGATTCAGGGAAAAGGTTAGGGTATATATTCGATATATAGGCATATATAAGATATATGTTGGGGACTTGGATGTCCATCTACTGGATCTAGGAGTTGGATGGGATCCAATTGATCTTCGAGATCTACCTAGTTAACTATCATACAATTTGTTGGCCAAAGTCAAGATTGTGTGATACTTTAACGGGATCCTAGCCCACTAGGAAACACGGTTTCCCGAGTACTCGACAGAGGGTTAGAGGCTCGACGAAAAATAGTGGGAGGCAAGTATTGAATTTGCAACATTCGTTTCAATACTCGCTAAACACGCTCATTTATATTTTACTCGTCATATTAATCAAAAGTATTAGTCAGACTAATATTTTATGTTGTTTTAAAATATATATAGTTGGACTATATACAAACTCATTCAATATATAGTTGATTTTGTAATTGGATTATAGTAATCAATATAATTGAATTAAATGATAGTTGATTTTATAATGGGATTATAGTAATCAATATTAAAATTATAGTTGATTAAATAATTGGATTATTGTAATCATTATAATAAATAGTACCTTATTAAAATTGATTAAATAGTTGGACTATTAAAATCAAGAAGGAATTGAAAAGTTGAATATTTAAAATATATAATCCTTGGATTAAATGTTTTAAATGATTTAATTTTCAATTGGGAATTAATAATAGGTTAATTTATTTGATAAAATAACTTATTAAGACTAAGCCCATAATTAAGCAAATAGTGGAGCATAAAGTCTTTGGAAGATTTATGTGATGATGACTTTAGTGCTTAATTAATATACTTATAATAAATCTATCTTTAGATTTAAAAGTATTAAAATTGCAATTAATAATTCTTGGAGAATTAATTGACTATTCTAGTGGAGAAAAGTCAAAGTTTGCAAATGGGCATGTAGCACAAGGTGCACATCGTTTCGATATTCCGAAACCCAAGGCTTGGCCAAAGGTTTGTGAAATATTGAAAAGGATAATTGACATATCCCAAAGTGACTACCATTTGGATATGGAAGACACGAAGGAATTAAAGATAGGGCGAGGCTCTAACTTTAAAAATATTTGTCAAAGTTATGTTTACTACTAGTATTGAAATTGGATTTTAAATACTTAGTGTGGTACATAAAATATATGTATTGACGTTCAGAATCCGCGCTGTGAGCTGGATACTGGCTTCAAGCCGAGATTTCTCTGCGAATTGGAAACGGGACGAAAGTCGCTGTTTCGACCGTAGTACCTAAGTTTAGGAACTACCCTTTGGGTATGTACTTAAATTAGGAAATGTTATAATGTAACTAGTTTTAGAGACATTATCTCTATATCAGTGTTTAATCCATTACGGATAAAACCTTTATATTCTAGAACACTAAAGTGTTTCAATATATAAAGATGATACTGAGATAAATACATTGGATGTAAATAACAGAATTTATATTTTGAATATAAATAAAATCTCAAACATATAAAATGACAAATAAATAGCTCAAATTGATTTGATCAATGGAGACTTATTTGTGGCATTGTTGTCTGGGACACAATTAAACAAGACTCGTATATCCACACTTTTAAAGAGTGGGTACTAGGACTGATTTGACTATTCAAATAAGGTCTGCGAATCTAGTTTATTAGGTAAACTACCTAAAATACTATTTACTTGGTAATAGTAAAAGGGCCACCGATCTGTTAACCCTATTCATGGTGAATTAAGTGGGCCCATATCTAGCTAGGCTAAATATGAACATGAATATTTCGTGACCTTAACGGATGCAGCATCACGTTGTGGTTATGTGTTTCTTTTGAAGAACACAGATCAGAAACTTTTGATGTTTCGACACGAAGAAAACAAACAGATCGGCTATAGTGTTATTCCGCCACGGTAAGACCGAAATGGAAAATACTTAAGCAGTAAGTTTCATATATAAATGAAAGAGTACGGTGTTCTTTCATGTGAGGACTCCTCCCGAGACACGTCAGTTAGACGGTGTGTCCGAACTAAAACCGAATTTTGTTGGACATAATAAGGTTTATCACGAGTCGCTCTGAGCTACTATTTCCTTCAAACAGGATATGTATTAACAGTGCAAAACTTATTTAGAATAAGGTTCCATATAAATCTGTTTGACAGATATCATATAGGATATGAACAGGGAAAGAAACGAGGTTTCTCATTCCTGATAATTTGGGTATGCGAGGCATAGCGTTTGGATGATACCAAACTTAGGACCCAAATTGATAAGTGCCAATATAGGTTATACTAAGGGAAACCTTAAGTATAGTACTTATAAATCCCACATGAGAACAATGTAATTGTTGCTCACCATGCGGTTTTCCTGAGAGGAATACCGATATGCAGTGGTCAGTGGAGGATAGTGATACTCGATGAAAATCGGAGTAATATGTTCAAGGCACGAAGTCCTTAATGGAACACAAATAGTTCATCTATGATGAAACTATACCATTAATCTTCAAATACACAAGAACTTAGTAGATCGGATAGAGTCAGAAAAACAACCTAGGGTATGGGTTTTGATCTCACCTCATAAAGATGTCAATCTTATGGTGGTGTACCATCCGACTACGTTATGAGGAAGTGATACGAGGTATCGACTCCAAGTATGGCAAAGTGCCATGAATCCGAAATGGATTCCATGTATACAAACTATTTTGGATACTAGTTGTTGTACCACAAGGCATTGTGCCTATGGTACATTTAAAGTCTTCAAGGAAGACATACATGGATGGCAACATACCAACGTACAAAGCTAGGCTTTTGACGGAAAGGTATCGTTATCAACATTGTGTTAATAACGGTTCAACCTTTTACCTGTTGCCATGGTAAATCCATTTTGAAGATGCTTGTTGATAACTGTATATTTCATTTATGAAATATGTCAGTACAAATCAAAATCGCTTTCTGAAAAGGAAACCTTTTGGAGGATGTTTACAACATCCTGACGATTTTGTATAACCGACAAACAAGGTTTGCGGGTTATTCGATCCATGTTTGGATCAATGCAAGCATAAGGTTCTTGGAACTGACGTTTTGAAATAATCATAATGGTTTATGATTTGACTCAAAATGAAATAATTCTTGTGTATATAAGGAGGTTAGTGGGAGAGCGCACTGACAGTTAAATTCCCATAAAGCTATTGTTGAAAGCTTGGCTTTCAATAGAAATTCTCGTAGAATTCTGGGGAGTAACAACTTTATTCAAGGAATAAAGATCTACTGGGATAGATTTGGAGTTGTTAACACTCTCTGGGAATTGTACATTTAAAATGTACTTGTATTGGTGTCTCATACGCTTCAAGCATATGGAGTCACAATCAGGTCAATCCAAGTGACAGTCACTGGATTGAAGTTAAGAACATCTGTTAGTATCTCAGAGAACTAAAGATGTTATCTTAAACTATGGAGAAGGAGAACTTGAAGTGACTGGGATCACTGCAGCAAGTTTCCAAACAATTAAATACTACGGTACTATAAAGTTTGAAGGACGGGACAGTGAGCTGGAAATCTTCCAAGCAAGATAACTGTTGCCGAATAAACAACAAATGCAGATTATTGCTGCAGCTGAGGCAGCAATAGAAGTTTTTGGGTCGAAAATAAATCTAATTAGATTAGATATAGTTCGTTAGCAGCTGAGCTAGGCGTCAGCACAGGCTAAGGAATTAAAGGTCTCATCGACGATCCAGATATATACTTCTATATCATTGATTCGTTCGGATCATACATCGTGGCGATGTGATGATCGTATAAATCGCGTCAAACGATAATCGAAACAAATCCGCTGATGAAAACCTTTCCTCAGCAATTTGAGCGAACCGTACATAGTTCAGGCGTAGGACACTTGAGTGACTCGCAATGTGCCAAGTGGGAGATTGTTGGACAAAATGACCCATAGCGTCACTATTTGCACAGATCATTGTGTTGTTGTAGCAAATTAACTATGTAACAAGGAAATTGCACTCTCGTCATTTGTGATTAGATCACCTTAGATATATAAATGAAGAGAGGTCCCTATGATTAGTTCCTGGATTGAGATGATATGAGACAGTATCAGTCCACGAAGGATTAATCATTAAATATCCCTAGCCGTAGTATTATCGAGACTGGACATCGATAATGCGGAATAGGCTAGTATTGCACTTGTGCGCGTTGTGAGGGCACAACGACATAGTTCTCATATATATAAGTATTGGATACTTGTGCAAGTGCGATAGGAGGTCGTGTTTCACCGATGGTACGGGAAACAGCTTTGCTCTGGATAGACCCTTCGGAATCCCATTGGTATTATGACTAGGTGTCTATGGGAGGCCGAAATCAAGGTAGGTGTGTATAGTCTTAACCTGAGACTTACATCGCTAATACTTACGACAATCGGTAAACTTTGGTTTTGGTGGTGGGGGATCTTAACTGGTTCTGTGTTCACCTCTTCTGGGTTTATCAGGAATCGTAGTGTATTGGATGTGATGTCGAGATGGAAGTGTCACTCCAGTCATAATGGAGATGATGTCACGCAGGACGAGGATACGGTATTAGTGCTCTTATAAAGTGATGCGCATCCAATCGTGATATTATGACCAGGTCATGAATATCCGATTATAGAGACTAGTTACCAGACATCCGATATGTGTTTCGGACGGGGCAGACACTTATCCAGCCCCAGCCCTAGCACGTGATTATCCGATACTGGGCCAATATGCACAATACAATTGTATACTACGCTTGATACAGATCTAGATATTCTTTGATGAATATGTCTAGAGAACCTGGGAAGACTTGGTGCTTTGCTAGGAGTCGACCTTGTCTCGTAAATCGGTAGAATGTAGTACTTGGTACGTACGTGATTCGGATACTCCGACGACCGTATTTACTGCCAGATTATCCGGGGATCTCATGGGTCGCTTCCCGATAATCCACCGATGATGCACAACTCGCACTCTTGAATAATCTGGGATTATAATAGAAGAGAGAGAAAATTAATCTAGGATTAATAACGGAGATATTTTATCCGGGATAAAATGTCGTCTAAAGAGAGAGAACGATTAATTTGGAATTGATCGATGAATTAATATATTCGATATATTAAATGAAATTAGATTTCGACGCGGAATTAAAATTAGATTTTAATTCGGGCAAACGAGTTAATTTAGAATTAATTCGTTAGCGACGTAAATAATAATTTCGCCAGGCGCAATTATTTATTTAAATTCGATTGAATTAACGTCGCGACGTAAGCTCGGTATTTCGGAAATATCGAACCCGAACGCGTGAGTGCACGTGGGCCCACTTTCATTTGGAAACGTGTGGGGCCCGCATGACACATGTCATGTTATGCATTAACTTTGACACATGTCATGTTATGCTTATTTGACACTCTAATGCTTTGCATGGAGATTGTGTACATTGCACTCAATGGTAATGCATGGAAATGAAGTGTTTGACACTCTAAGCCTTTGCATGATTTGTGTCATAAGTTTATTATTAAATTAATAAATTATGGCATAAATATAAATTGATTTTTGGTAAATCATTTTAATTAACATAACACAACTTCTTCTCTCTCATTTCTCTCTTCCTTTCACGCCCAAATGAAGAAATTCTTCACTGGTTTTGAACCAGAAATGGCGTGGACTTTAGGGAAGCAAAGAGTGGTTTCTCATGGTGAGAAATCAAGTGCTAGCACACTACGAGTCTTGCGAAGGTGGTAGGGAGGTTCCCCCATGAGACGGGATCCATCCGACGAAGATTGGAGCTCCGTTTCTTCACTCAATTTTCTGTTTTTGTAGGCAGTGGACTGTTGCAGTGAGCTTACAAAGGCAGTGCGTTTTTGGGCTTGAATCGTCTCCAAATCGACTCTACCGATCAATGTGAGTATTCCGCTACCTCCGTTGATGTGTTCACACATAATTTCATGTCTTGTTTGATCTTGGGACCTTATAGAAATACAACATTTTTTTTGTTTACTCCTTCACTTTTTGAGATACTTCCTCCAATTAAACTA
Source organism: Zanthoxylum bungeanum (assembly GCA_019454045.1). Taxonomy (NCBI): domain Eukaryota; kingdom Viridiplantae; phylum Streptophyta; class Magnoliopsida; order Sapindales; family Rutaceae; genus Zanthoxylum; species Zanthoxylum bungeanum. Next base: position 53,323 of record SKCR01017742.1, read on the forward strand.
GAGCACTGAATATTACAAACTTTTCAATTATAGCTTATGTCCGTATGTTACAATGCATGTTGATAATACCTACCAACTGAGCATATGAAGATCCTTTTTAGTCAATTTTATTGAGAATTTACAAATTAAATAATTCAAAAGGAAATAAACAAAAAATAACTTGTTTCGAAAATGGGTTGAAATACGTATCAGGAATGGGAACTCCTTACTCAGCTATCTCTCACCAATTTCACATTTGTAGTCAAAATAAAAACAAAAACACAAAATATTTTTGTAATTTTTGAAAATTTTCCAATTTTTTTTTGTATTTTTCGAAAAATTTTGGACTAAAAATAAAAAACAACACACAACTAAAAACAAGATACTGATCAACTAATTCTCTCCCCCAAACCTAAATGAGACATTGTCCCCAATGTCTTAAACAGTAGAAGAATAGTTTAGAAGATAGTACCTGGTTAACTGAAATTCTACACGAAAAGTTAAAGGTTAAGATCCAGATTAATCCGACGCCTCTTACCATGATCGTCCTCAGACCAATTTATCTTTGATAGGATAAGGTCAATTTGTGGTTCATAGGCTAAGATTTGGTCAATTAGATCCGGAGCAGTTCTGGCAGTAAAGAGGAGTTCTTTTAAAGGTTTTGACACGAACCCATTTCTCCGGGCATCATCAAGAAACACACAAAGAAAATCATAAAATCCTTCAACGTTGTACAGTTCAAAGCGGTTTCTAGTGTATGTTCAGGTTCGTCCAAGATAACACTGTAAAAATTTCCTCCAATGTACCCAAGCCATCTGGCACGATTAACTCTTCTCCGTTTGATGGTCCAATAAAATTTGCCTCTGTCAAGGGTTTTGGGATGATTCCCAAAACGTCACTGCCTCTCTCCTGTACAACTTTTGAAACGATCCCCATAAGTCCAAGATTGCCTCCGCCATATACTAAGTGCATATTCCTTGTAGCTAAGACTTGACCCAATTCCTGTGCTGCTTCTACGTATTGTGGCTTAACACCAACACTAGTACCACAAAACACATAGATGTTTTCAACTCGTCTTCTTGAAGTGGCTTCCATGTTTTACTCTGGATGTCTTCAAAAGTGCAATGATGAGTTGAATTTATAACACCTGAAAAAGGGTGAGTAAAATAATAGCACTAGTACCTGCCAAATGACAATTATTAGTTAACAGTAAAATAAATCGTGATAGTCAAAAAGGTTTGGATCCTGTCGGAGAAAATAAAAGAAAACAACAAAACAAATTACAATTATTAGGAAAAGATGAAGATATATAATATGTACAAGAAAAGTAGCGGCTTGATTGACATCTAAGCATCAGGGACAAGCTTCCCATCCAATTTTCTTATAAATTGCAAACATGATCTTTTTAAGTCAGATTCCCAAGACTTAATTGTTGTCTTTCTTTTTAGAATTCTGTATGTAATTTGCGAATGGCTATATGAACATATCCACTCGGATGCGTCTCAAGAGTTGAAGATATATTATCTACAGACTCCTTACTCAAGTCATCCCAAATGAATTTAATTTTGTCTTCGTGATTATCAGACACCATTCCTAAAGAACGACAACGAGTATTGCAATTCCAGCGTGCACATTTGTAACAAACACCCATTTGCTTAGCTCTACGTTTCTTTGCATAGGTGCTTCTTCCAAATCCAGGCAAATAAGAGTTACAGGAATCAGAATACTCACCTGCTAATCAGACCCGTGCTTCAATTACCCAACGAGTGTCATTAGGAATATCATGGATCATCAGTAGTCTTATCCGTTCCAAACGAGCTTTGTAGACTTTCATCAGAGAGTTTTGAGGTAGAAAAGGAAATTGTTTGTGAAGATTTTTGAGAATTTCTTCCATCCTGAAATGTCTTAATCTGCAAATACTAAACACACCAAATTAAATCACACCAAAGCACAATATATACACAAATTGCATTGTTGCCTCCATGCTAGCTCTAAGTTTAACGTCGTCAGCTAGACGTGACTTCTCGAACGTTAGGCTGGATATGAAAGTGTGACACTTTCTTTTTGTCGCTCAAATGATTCTCCCCAGTAGTGCTTGACACACTGACTGTTAACCATGAATGTTTCGTTGGTGTTGGGATCCAGTAACTCAATAGCTCCATATGGTAAAACCTGAGTGATTACAAATGGACCTGACCACCTTGATTTCAACTTTCCAGGGAAAAGTTTCAACCGTGAATTGTACAACAACACTTGCTGCCTTGGTTCCAACTGTCTATGCACTATTTTTCGATCATGCCATTTCTTGGTCTTTTCTTTGTACAATTTGGCATTCTCATAAGCCTGTAAGCGAAATTCCTCCAATTCGTTGAGTTGGTGAAGTCGTTTCTCTCATGCAGCTTGTGAATCAAGATTCAACTTCTTCAGTGTCCAGTACGCCTTGTGTTCAAGCTCAACTGGCAGATGACATTCTTTCCCAAACACCAATCGATACGGGGACATACCAATGGGTGTCTTGTAAGCTGTTTGGTAGGCCCATAATGCATCATCCAGTTTTGTTGACCAGTCTTTCCTTGTTGATCCAACAGTTCTCTCCAAGATTCTTTTGATTTCTCTGTTTGAAACTTCAACCTATCCATTTGATTGTGGATGATAAGTAGTTGCAACCTTGTGAGTAACTCCGTATTTGGATATGAGTGCATCAAAGTATCTGTTGCAGAAATGTGAGCCACCATCACTGATAATTGCTAGAGGTGTTCCGAACCGAGTGAAATGTTCTTTTTCAGGAATTTGATCACCACTTTTGAATCATTGGATGGTAGTGCAATTGCTTCAACCCATTTGGAGACGTAGTCTACAACAACCAAGATGTACATGTTTCCGAATGATGGACAAAGGGTCCCATGAAATCTATACCCCATACATCGAATATCTCCACTTCCAGAATGTTTTACAATGGTCCTTCATTTCTCCTCGAAAATATTCCCCATTCTCTGGCACCTGTCACATTGAGGAGCAAAAAGATAAGCATCTTTAAAAAGAGTGGGCCAGAACAAACCTGATTGTAGGACTTTGGCTACAGTTTTATTTCCGCTGAAGTTTCCACCATATGGTGACGAATGACAGTGTTGCAGAACACTGTTGACCTCCCCATGTGGAACACACCGTCTCAATAATTGATCAGCACACCGTTTGAACAGGTACAGCTCATCCTAGATATAGTGCTTAACTTCTTTGAAGAATTTATTCTGTTGTTGAGTTTTCCATTCCAACGGCCATTTTCCTGACACAATGTAGTTGACATAGTCAGCATACCAAGGGGCATCTTGCTGTTTCATGGTGAACAGTTATTTATCTGGAAAAGTTTCTATGATTGACAGTTCTTTGCCAGCTATTTCTCCACTCTCTAGCCTCGATAAGTGATCTGCCACCTGGTTTTCTATCCATTTACTGTCTTGAATCTCCACATCAAATTCTTGCAGAAGAAGTATCCAACGGATTAATATGGGTTTGGCATCTTTCTTCGTGATCAGATATTTGATTGATGAATGATCCGTGTAGACCACCACTTTGGGACCCAGCAGATAGGAGCGAAATTTGTCAAAAGCGTACACAACTGCGAGAAACTCATTTTCAATGGTTGTGTAGTCGAGTTGAGCTTCATTCAAAGTTTTGCTAGAGTAGTAAATGGTGTGGAAAATCTTTGCTTTGCGTTGTCCCAAAACTGCTCCTACAGCAAAATCACTAGCATCGCACATCACTTCAAATGGAAGGGTCCAGTCTGGTGCTACTATGATGGGGGCAGAAACCACCTTCTGTTTTAAGATCTCAAAATCTTCCTGGCATTCTTTAGTGAAGTTGAAAGACACATCCTTCTCCATAAGATTGCAAAGAGGTTTAGCAATCTTGGAAAAGTCTTTGATAAATCTCCTGTAAAAACCTACATGTCCAAGAAAGCTCTGAATCCCTTAGACTGATGTTGGTGGAGGTAATTTCTCAATTGTTTCGATCTTTGCTTTGTCTACCTCGATTCCCTTTTGCGAGATCTGATGTCCAAGAATAATGCCTTCATGTACCATGAAGTGGCATTTCTCTCTGTTGAGTACCAGGTTGGTATCTTCACATCTTTGTAACACATGTTCCAAATTTTACAAGCAGTGGTCAAAAGAGTCTCCAAACACAGAGAATTAATCCATAAACACCTCCATACTCTATTCCAACATGTCTGAGAAGATAGCCATCATGCAATGCTGAAATGTGGCAAGGGCATTACATAATGCACATGGCATCATGCGGAAAGCAAAAGTACCATAAGGACATGTAAATGTGGTTTTCTCCTGATCTTCTGGGGCGATGGCAATCTGATTGTATCCTGAATATCCATCCAGAAAGTAATAGAATTCATGTCCCGCCAGTCTGTCTAACATTTGGTCAATGAATGGTAGCGGAAAATGGTAATTTCTCGTGGCTTTGTTCAGCTTCCTGTAGTCCATGCATACTCTCCATCCAGTCACCGTTCTTGTTGGAATCAGCTCTTTCTTTTCATTGGTGACCATAGTATTTCCTCCTTTCTTTGGCACACACTGCATAGGACTCACCCAAGTACTATCTGAGATGGGGTAAATGATGCCAGCATCCAACCATTTGATGATTTCTTTCTTTACGACCTCATTCATGATTGGATTGAGTCTCCATTGATGCTCCACTGTGGGTTTGTACACATCATTCATCAGAATCTTGTGCATGCAAAATGATGGACTAATGCCTCGAATGTCTGCTATAGTCTAGCCAATGGCTCTTTTGTGTTCTCGTAACACTCTCATTAACTTTTCTTCCTGCTCCAATGTTAGTGAAGAAGAAATAATAACATGTAATTCAGAAGAGTTTCCAAGAAATGCATACCTGAGATGGCTCGGTAGTAACTTCAGCTCCAACTGCGGTGGTTCTTCAATTAAAGGCTTGATTCGATCTTTCTTTGGCAGTTCTAGGATTTCCACTTGTGGTGTCGATTTGAATCGGAATGGTTTGTCAAGGTAGTTGATACATTCTAGGATTTTAACATATAGCTCGTTGTCAGTCATGTTGGTGATGTAAGCTTCAAGTTTTTCTGTGGGGGTTGTATCAGTATCCTGAACGATACTATCAACAACATCAATTCTGAAACATTCTTATTCCTTTTCATCGCTCGGGAATTTCATGGCTTTGAAAACATTGAAAGTAACTTTTTGTTCCTGAACTTTCATAGTTAGTTCTCATTTTTGTACATCAATCACAGTTCGTCTTGTCGCCAAGAATGGTCTTCCAAGGATGATAGGTACATCTTTGTCTTCTTCCATGTCAAGGATAATGAAATCTACTAGAAGAATGAGTTTGTCGACTTTGACCAACAGATCTTCAACAACACCTCTTGGAAATGCGAGCGTTCGATCAACAAGTTGTAGTGAGACTGAGGTAGGCATTGCTTCTCCAATTTGCAGTTTCCTGTAAATAGAAAAAAGGCATCAAATTAACACTTACACCTAATCACATAAAGACTTACCAATATAGTGTTCTCCAATGGTGCATGGGACAGTGAAACTGCCAGGATCTTTCAACTTTGGGGGAAGTTTCCTCTGAATGATGGCACTGCATTCTTCCGTCAATGCTACTGTCTCGTAATCTCCCAATCTCCGTTTTCATGAAAGAAAGTATTTCATGAATTTTACATAGCTGGGCATTTCTTCCAAAGCTTCGGCAAATGGGATGTTGATGTCCAGTTTTTTGAAAACCTCCAAGAAACGAGCAAACTGCTTGTCCAGTTTGTTTTTCTGAAGTCGCTGTGGAAAATGTGGAGGTTGAGTGATTTGATCTTTTTCATTTGCTTATTTTTCCTCCGTCTGTTGCCCTGTTTCTTTTGGAATTTCTTCAATAGATGCCTTGATTCCAATATCTTGTTGATCTCAGTACCGCTTTTCAAAGTAATGGCTTGACATTGCTCATTCCCTCTGTTCCTTGGATTTGGTTCTGTGTTGCTGGGAAGATTATCTGGCGGTCTGTAACTCTGAGCATTGGCCAGTTGTCCAATTTGATTCTCCAGTGCTTTGATGGAAGCATATTGGCTCTGAAATATAGCATCGTACTTTTTTAACTGAGCCAGCAGTTCTGCTATTCCTGGTTCATTTGCCTACTCCTGGCCTTTGTTCTGTTGCTGGAATCCAGGTGGTGGATAGTTCTACTGTTGGAATCCAGGTGGTGGATTGTTCTTTTGCCCTGAATTGTTGCTCCATGAAAAATTGGGATGATTCCTCCACCCTGGGTTGTAGGTGTTGGAATATGGATTGTTCCCCTGTCTGTTGAAATTGTTGACATAATTCACCGTTACTTCAAGTTGGTTTGGTTCTGGTGCTCCTCCATATGGTGAACTTGTGGATCCAGTGGTAAGAGTCTCCATAAATTTGCATATCTGATCTAGCTTGGTTTTGACTGCTGTATTGGCTCCACTTTCATAAATTCCTGCAATTCTTTGGATCATGCTCCTTTCTGTTGGCCACAAGGAATTATTGTTGTCCATTTCTGGTGACTTTGGTTGGTGTAAATATTAATATGATTAATGTTGAGAAAATTGGATTTAAAGCATGAAAAATGATAATTTTGGTTACCAAATCAGATCTGAATTTTATGTGATTTTGGTAATGTAAAATATGTTGTATGAATGTATTGGATGTGTTTTGGGCATTGGAATAATTACCGGAAATTGTTTCGGAGTGAAAATATGCGAAAACGGCGAAAAATGGAGTTACCGGGTGAGTTTCGGCCTTAACGGGTGTCCGCTGTCCAAACGGTGAATTGGTCATTGTTCGGGTAGCCTATGAACTGCCCAAGTACTATTGGGACTGACCTGGGCAGCCCCCGTGTCTATTGGTTTGTCGGTTCGGACAAAAAAGCGTTTTATGTTATTTTGCGGAAAAATATTTTCGTAAAATTTTCGTTGTGTTTCTAGATTATTTATGTTGTTATTTGATATTGAATAAATATGTTTAGGTGAAATATGAATGAATTATTTGTAGGGGTTTTATAGGGAATATCCGGTAACGCAGCGGAACGCGGAAAATCAAAATTTTCCAATTTCAATAATTTTTCTTGGATCAATTAAATAAACTTATTTATTTAGTTACCCAATACTTAAAAATTGAAATTTTTACCCAAGAAATCAAATTTCTTTGTAATTGCCAAATGGGCCCAATAGTTTGCAAATTGATCATTTTAGCCCTCAAATTATACAATTTTGGATGATTCTAAATCAATTCTAAAATGATTTCCAACATGTCCAACACATCAAAAAAAAATTACAACAAAATCCCCATTATTTTTCAAATTGCCGAACAACCCCTTAATTTTTCAGCTTTTGCAATTTGGTCCATTTTTGTTCAAAACATGTCAAGATCACATCCAATCAACCCAAACATTAATATGAATCATAAAGACACCATAATACATCACATATATGAAAATTCCTAAATTTGGAAAGGGCTAAGAACCCTAATTTTACAATTTCTTCAAATTGACAAAATACACCAAATCTATTAAATCCAACACTTTAATTCAATCTTTATCATGCCAAATAAGTCTCACCATCATGAAACAACTCAAGAACAATTCTAGGTCATCAATGAGTGGGTTAGCAACTCTAGAATGACAACTTGATTATCAAATTATCAAAAGAGAGCTTAATAACCTATTATAAGCTCACTTGAATCCATATACATGCAAACATCATTCGTACAAGTTTCCAACCATTTAAACACAAACCAAAAGAGCAAAGACAACATCCCAGCAACACATGATAGAAACATTTTCTAAGTTGAAAAGTTTAAGAAAAACTTACAAAATCAATGTATTTTCAAGCCTTTTTCTTTGTTCTTCAACTTTACTCTCAACTTTCATTTTGTTATGTTTTTTGTAACTTGACCTAATGAATGAAAAGTGAAACAAAATAATATATACTCTACAAAATTGTCCTTGGCTGAGTTTTAGCAAATATAAAATATCTAGATTTTTTTTTAATTAAAGTTAACTTTATCAACTTGCATATTTGATCATTACACATTTAATGATTTATAACAAGTCAAATAAAGCAACTCAAGTCATCTCCAAAAATATCATAACTACATATATTTATATTTTTAATTACTTTAATTATTTAACAATTAAATAATTAAATAATTATTTAAATATAAATATATTAAATATATATTTATTTACTTTAATTATCCAAATACATATATATTTATGATATATGTCAAATATCACAATTTGACATTTAATTAATGTGTATTTAATAAAATCTATCATTAAATATAAATACACAATAAGTAGGAATTGAGCATGATTTGATAAAATTGATTGATTGAGTATGCTTGAATGATGATAACTTGGAGTTATGCATGATCAATTTGAAGAAAATTCAATTGGATTAATTTTCCCTAATTTTTGTATGTTGGCCGAATGCAACATTTACCCTAAAGTCATGGTATTTTTGTTTTTTGATCATTGGATGAGTTGAAAAACATGATTATGTTGATTTGAGATTCAATCGGAATCGAAAGTATATAAACCCTAAAATACCGTGAGCTATGGAGCATGAAGTGAGATGATTTTTTGTTTCAAAATGTTGGACATGAGTTGAACAAATTAATACATGATTAATTGATTAAATTAGTATTTTGGAAATATTAATTTAGATAATCAATTGATGTAATACACTTTAATTAATTGAATTTTGAAATTTTGAAATTTGGAAAATTAAAATTTAATTAGTTGGGCTTGAGTTAGAATTCGGCTTATAATGTTGTATTTGGGCCTAATGGGCTTGGTTGGGCCAAGTTGGTTTAGGTCAATTGGATTGGATCCATATTGGGCCTAAACCATTCCATTAAGTCCAAATATAACTAATGGACCTTTTAATGTTTAATTGGGCCTAATGGGCCTAAATTGGTTTCTTGGAAAATAAAGGTGATTCCTTAATTGGGCTTTGGTATTTGGGTTTGACCTATATTGACCAAAGTCCATGCCTTAAGAAATTAATTGAAAGCCCATTGGACTTTAATTAAACAACATTGATGTTAATTGGGCTTTGAGACCCATTTAGATTAGATTTGGAATCTAAGTCGTTAAAGAGCATTAAAAAGTGTAGTTATTTAATTTGGAATTAAATATAAAATTAGTATTGAATACGAATTAAATTAGATTTAAATTGTAGTTCGATATAATTCAAGAATTCATACTTTGAGTACTTATTCTCAAACGAGTTGGACTCGCACAAAATCAAATCGTTGTTTAAACATTGGATGATCATTGTATTCAAGATTAATTAATTGGATTAGATTGATTGAATAACATGCTTTGTGTGAATACATGGATGTGTTGAATGAATAATGTATATCAGATGGATATTTGAAGGGAAAGGGCAATTTTGGAAATTGTTGTAAATTTAGAATTTATTAAATTGGACCTGCGTGTCTAGCCTTATCTCTCTTGATTCTTTGTAATTCTCTTCTAACCTAATTCCCCTCAATGTTAATGAGGTTTCTTTCATTGTATTATGTAATTGGGTAGAAGTTAGAATAGTGCTAGCCGGGGAGAGGAAAGAGAGTGATTTGTTCTAGGAACAATCTGTGAATATCCATCCGCATATCATTATTAATTTATTTCCGCGCCTTATTATGCTTTTAGAATGCATGCTTAAGGGTGTATGATGATACCTAACAAAGATAATAAATTGGTTGCCAATTTACGCAAAAAAAACCCTCAATAAATATTAAGCGTTTTCCTTCCATTGAGTGATTCTTACTCAAGATCCAAGATTGGCACTGGTTTATTGGCCAAAGTCAAGACCTTTGCCCATCGCGGATGTGTTTGAATCATGAAGGCTTTGTTTCATATCGTGTGTCTTGTCCAAGTTGTAATTTGTTGGCCAAAGTCAAGATCACTTCTTGTCCATCGACATCGATTACGAAGCTTTCCAAAGTCAATGGGTTCCGCTTAACTGGAATCATTAAGCTAGTTGTGCCAAAGGCAATGTTTAGTTGATTCAGAGGAAAAAGGTTAGGAAAATATATTGGATATATTGGCATATATATTGTATATATGTTTCGGACTTGGAGGTCCACCTACCGGATCTAGGATTTGGATGAGATCCAATTGATCTTAGAGATCTACCTAGTTAAATATCATATAGCTTGTTGGCCAAAGTGAAGGTTGTGTGTTATTTAACGGGATCCTAGCCCACTAGGAAACTAGGTTCCCGAGTACTCAACAGAGGGTTAGAGGCTCACCAAAAATAGTGGGAGGCTAGTATTGAATTTTCAATTTCGTTCAAATACTTAGCTTTACGCGCTTTAAAATTATTTCGTCAATTATTTTATTAGTTGGACTAATATATTATTATTTTTCTTGTAACAGTTAGACTGTACCCATACATCGTTAATCGAATAGTTGGACTATTGCGGTTAAGATGACAGGAAAGTTAAGCATTAGGGATATTGTCATGGGCGACAACGTCTTTAATGGCACAAACTTTTAGGACTGGGATATGAATCTCAGAATAGTTCTGGGATCCGAGAAGTTACTCTACACTATAGAGCGACCTCTTGGGCCTAAGCCCCAATCTGATCAGTTGCTTGAGCTAGAGCTTTGGAAGACTCATAGCGATGATAATGCGACTGCTCAATCGGTAATGCTTGCCGCTATGACTTCGTTATTCCGTAGTTAAAACAAGGGGTTGGATCCCTATGAGATGATGGCGAAGTTGCATGATCTTCACCGATCCAACCTTAGATCGAAAAAATATGAATTGCAGAAGAAGCTCTTCCGTGCTCAAATGTCAGAGGGTACGTCTGTTGAGCACCATGTCTCACAGATGATTGCTGACATTGAGCAGCTCGGACAGATGGGCATAGTCTTCGAGGCTGAGACTTCAGTAGATTTGATCCTACAGTCTCTCCCCGACACTTGGAGTGGGTTCATCATGAACTACAACATGTTGAACCAAGACCAAACTCTTGGAGATTTGATGTCCACTCTGCGTGAAGCAGAGAAAGAGCTCCTTAAGGGCAAGAAGCGCGAGGCACACTATGCTTCAACATCTCAGACTCCGAGGGCTTGGCCCAAGGCAACTGGAGGTGTTAAGAAGAAGAAGCATAAGAAGAAGGGCAAGGCCAAATCGTCAAAAGGTTCTGTGAAACCTACGGACAAATCCCAAGATGTTGTCTCCAGTCCGGCAAGCGGGGTCACTGGAAGCGTGACTCGCGAGTACAAGGCACACATGAAGGAAATCAAAGCGGGCAAGGCACCGGCTTCAGGTATGTTTGTTATAGAAATAAACATGTCTACTTCTAGTTTTAAAAATTGGATTTTTGATTATTGTTGTGGTACTCATATATGTACTGATGTGCAGGATCTGCAGATTAGCAGGAGACTGGCCTCAGGAGAGATTGACCTCCACGTTGGAAATGGGACACATGTCGCCGTTTTGGCCATTGGCACTTTTGTTTTGGAACTGCCCTCGGGGCATGTACTTAAACTTACAGATGTTATTATGTACCTAGTTTGACTAGGAACATTATTTCTATATCTATGTTAGCCCAATGTGGGTATACTTTTGTATTTAGAAACACTGGGTGTTTTATGTATAAAAATGATATAGAATTTTGCACTGCTGATGTAAATAATGGTCTATATATTTTGAATATGAATCAACCTCAAAGATATAATGTAACAAACAAAAGGCTTAAAGTAAGTAAGTAACAAAGATGAAACTTACATGTGGCATTGTCGTCTAGGACACATTAACAAGACTCGCATATCCACACTTTCAAAGAGTGGGTACTTGGACGGATTCGATCCAAATTCATATGACGTCTGCGAATCTTATTTATTAGGCAAGATGCCTAAGTCACCTTTTAGTGGTAAAGGTGCACGTGCCACCGAACTGTTAGCCCTTGTTCATTATGACGTATATGGGCTCATGTCTAGCCAGGCTAGAGGTGGATATGAATACTTCGTAACCTTTACGGATGATGCATCGCGTTATAGTTATGTGTATCTTATGAGAAACAAGTCGGAAACTTTTGAGAAATTCAAAGTGTTTCGACACGAAGTAGAAAAACAGACCGGCAAAAGTATTAAGACATTACGGTCGGACCTTGGTGGCGAATACTTAAGCAATGAGTTTCTTGATTACTTGAAAGAATATGGTATTCTTTCACAGTGGACTCCTCCAGGAACACCGCAATTAAACGGTGTGTCCGAACGGAGAAACCAAACTTTGTTATACATGTTAAGGTCTATGATGAGTCTCACAGAGCTACCTATTCCTTCTGGGGATATGCATTGAACAGTGCAATACTTTTTTGAATAAGGTTCCATCAAAGTCTGTTCAACAGACTCCGTATGAAATATGGACAGGAAAGAAACCGGGTTTCTCATTCCTGAAGATTTGGGGTTGCTGGGCATACGTCAAACGTTGGAAGGTACCAAACTTGAACCCAAATCGGATAAATGCCTATTTGTAGGATATCATAAGGAAACCAAAGGATATTACTTCTATCACTCACTAGAGAACAAAGTATTTGTTGCTCTACATGCGGTTTTCCTTGAGAATGAATTTCTAAATGCAGTGATAAGTGGGAGGAAAGTAGAACTCGATGAAAATCAGAGTGATACTGTTCCTAGCACAGAATCCTTAACGGAACATGAACAGTCCATCAGGGATGAGACTGCACCATAATCTTCAAATACACAAGGACCGCGTAGGTCGGAGAGAGTCAGAAAACAACCTGAGAGGTATGGGTTTCTGATCTCACCTCATGTGGATATTAATCTTATTAAGGAAGACGAGCCAACTACGTATGAGGAAGCGATACAAAGTATCGATTCCGGTTTATGACAAGATACCATGAATTCCGAAATGGATTCCATGTATACCAACCAAGTTTGGACACTGGTTGATGCACTAGAAGGCGTAAAGCCTATTGGATGCAAATGGGTCTTCAAGAGGAAGACCGACATAGATGGCAACGTATAAACGTACAAAGTGTAGGGTTATCTAGGTCAAACCAAGATCATATTAAGCTATGAAATGTGCGAATACAACAAAGTAAAGTTGCAGAAATACTCACTTTGATCGGCTTTGCGATACGAATAACACAAAACTTTCTGCTCCAAGCTATTCCCTTGAGACTCTCGGCCAAGCTCCATTTGTGCTCCTTGTGTTTTCTTCAAGCTCCAAGCTTTGATTTGAGATTCCATGCTCATGAATGGGTTTCCCTATCACCTTTGTGTGACCCTTGGATGTGCTAGCATCATGAAAATTTTGCCACAAAATTTCCCTAAAGCTTTTTGTTGCTCTCGGCCATGAGAGGAAATTTGAGAGAATAAGGCACCTTGTGCCGTGAGTTGGAGAGGGAAAGAATGAGAGGATAAAGTTGTGTGTTGTATTTTGATTTCAAAAACCAAGTCAAATGATATACCAAAATTAATTAAAAAATGGTATTTGTCATTCAATCCATCACACTTGAAGTGTTGGTAAGTTACCATCAAACCATCAACTTCCATCAACCAAAAGGTGATGTGATAGACAGTGATGTGACTTGTGATGTGACTAGTGGGCCCCACTTGATTCGAAATGCGAGTGGCCCCGCAAACACTCCCGGCTCGGGTTCACTAATTCCGAATTAGCGAATTTTCCGTTACGACGTAATTAAATAAATTTAATTAAATAATTATGCCTAGCAAAATTACTATTCACGTCGCTAACGAATTAATTCTAAATTAACTCGTTCGCCCGAATTAAAAACTAATTTTAATTCCGTGTCGAAATCTAATTTCGTTTAATATATAGAATATATTATTTTATCGATTAATTCCAAATTAATCGTTCTCTCTCTTTTATATGAATTTTATCCCAGATAAAATTCTTGTAATAAATCCTAGATTAATTTTCCCTCTCTTATTAATTAATCCGAGATTAATAATGTGCGAGTCATACGTCATCGGTGAATCTTCGGGAAGCGGACCCGTGAGATCCCTGGATATGTTGGCAGTAAATCCGGTCATCGGACTATCCGAACACGTACGTACCAAGTACTACGTTTTTACCGATTTACAAGACATGGTTGGCTTCTAGCAAAGCACCGTGCCTAAAAAATTCTCCAGAAATATTCTTAAAGGAATATGTAATCTATATCAGGTGTAGTATGCGTAGTATTTCATATTGCGATCTAGTATCAGATGTCACGTGCTAGACCCGGGGCTGGAATTGTGTCTGCCCCGTACGAAGCACATATCGGATCTTTGGTAACTAGTCTCTATAATCAGATAAACATGACCTAGTCATATTATCCCAATAGCTGCAGCATATAAGAGTACCAGTTCCGTATCCTACGTGACCATCATCTCTATATGATTGAAGTGATACTTCCATCTTGACATCACACCCAATACACTACGATTCTCAATATACCCAGAAGAGGCATACACAAAACCTGTTAAAGCCCTGGACGACCAAAACCAAAGTATATTGATTGTCGCAAGTATAGCGATGCAAGTCTCAGGTTAAGACCAAATACACCTACCCTGATTCGGACTTCCATAGACACATAGTCATACTACCAATGGAATTCCGCGGGGTCTATCCAGAGCGAAGCTGTTTCCGTACAATCGGTAAACACAACCTCATATTACACTTGCATGAGTATCCAATACCCAAATATATGAGAACTATGTAGTTATGCTCCCATAACACGCACAAGTGCAATACTAGTCTATTCCGCATTATCGATGTACAATCTTGATAATACTACGACTAGGGATGTTTTAATGATTAAACCTTAGTGGATTAATACTGTCTCATATCTAATTAATCCGGAAATAATCATATGGACTTTTATCATTTATATATCCCTGTAATCTAATTACAAAAGATAAAAGAGCAATTTCCTTTGTCACATAGTTAATTTGTACAACAACACCTTGTTCTATACAAATAGTGATGTTATGGGTCATAATTGTCCAATAATCTCCCACTTGGCCTATAGCCAATCACTCAAGTGTCCTACACTTGAACTATGTACGGGTCACTCAAAATTCTGCTGAGAAACTGCTTCGTCAGTGGATTTGCAAAGTTATCATCTGATTCGATTTATTCGATTATCACATCGCCACGATGTATGATCCGAACGAATCAGATGAATAGTTGAAGTATATACTTGGATCGTTGATGAGACCATTAATTCTTTAGCCTGTGTTGTAGCCTAGCTCAGCTGCTAACATAACTACTCCTAATCCAATTAGGATAATATAGATCCAAAGTGTTTCTATTGCTGCCTCAGCTGCAGCAATATTCCGCTTTTGTTGTTTATTCTGCAATAGTATCTTGCTTCGAAGATTTCCAGCTCATTGTTCCGTTATTCAAACTATATAGTACCTTTATTACGACTTAAAGTCATTTTTATCGGTTAGGAAACTTACAACAGTGAACCCAGTCACTTCAAGTTCTCGTTCTCCATATATAAGAAAGTATCTTTAGTTCGTCTAAGATACGTAAGGATGTTCTTAACATCAATCCAGTGACTATCACTTGGATTGGCCAGATTGCGACTCCATATGCTCAAAGCCTATGAAACACCAGGTCACATACATTTATTTCAATGTACGAGTTCTCGGAGAGTGCCAACAACTTTTAGATCTATCCCAGTAGATCTTTATTCCTAGAATAAAGGTCGTCTCTCCCAAGTATTCTACGGAGAATTTTTCATGAAAGCCAAGCTTTCACCGATTGTATTATGGGAATGTCATTTCCAAGAAATGATATATCATCATTTTATAGGACAATCATTGTTAGTGCGCTCCCTCAATAAGATTGACATATTTTCGAGGTGAGATCAGAAACCCATACCTCCCAGGTTGTTTTCTGACTCTCTCCGACTTGCGCAGTTCTTGTGTATTTGAGGATTGTGGTACAGTTTCATCCATGATGAACTGTTTGTGTTCCGTTAAGGAATCAATGCCTAGAACAGTATTACTCCGATTTTCATCGAGTTATACTTTCTTCCCACTTACCACTGCATATGGGTATTCCTCTTAGCAAAACCGCATGGCGAGCAACAATTACATTGTTCTCTTATGGGTTGTATAAGTACTATACTTTGGTTTCCCTAGGATAACCTACAATTTAGGCACTTATCCGATTTGGGTTTTAGTTTGGTATCATCCAAACATATCCCCAGCATTCCCAAATCTTCAGGAATGAGAAAACCCGGTTTTCTTCCTGTTCATATCTAATATGAAGTCTGTCAAACAGATTTTCATGGAACCTTATTCAAAATAAGTATTGCACTGTTTAATGCGTATCCATAGAAGGAAAATGGTAGCTCAGAGCAACTCATGATTAACCTTATCATGTCCAACAAAATTCGGTTTCTCTGTTCGGACACACCGTCAAATTGGGTGTTCCGAGAGGAGTCCTTGGTGAAATAATACTATACTCTTTCAAGTAATTGAGAAAATTTTTGCTTAAGTATTTTACCATGGTCTAACCGTGACGATTTTAATACTTTAGCCGATCTGTTTGTCTACTTCGTGCGAAACGCTTTGATTTTATCAAAAGTTTCCGATTTATGTTTCAAAAGAAAACACATGACCATAACGTCATGCCACATCCGTAAAGGTTACAAAGCGTTCATATCCACCTCTAGCCTAGCTAGACTGGGCCCACTTATGTCACTATGAACGAGGTGTTAGAGTTTCTAGAGGTCCCAAGATCAAAACTCAAGCATGAATCATAAGCGAATACAACGACGGAAGTGCGGAATACTTACATCGAGCGGTTGAGAGACGAGGAGGCCACGAAGACGCCAAAAACTGCTCACTGCCTCACTGCAATGTGCGCCCACTGCTGCAGATTTGGCCTCTGTTTTGTGCCATTTTGAACAAGAAAAACGAGCTCCAAGCTTCATCAAAACGTTCCTTGCTCATGGGTATACTTCCCTTATCACCTTGGCATGATCCCGGAGTGTGCTAGCACTCTTGTTTTGCCACAAAACACACTTGCTTCCCTCCATTTTCTTTTATCTTGTTCGGCAGTTCACTGCCTATGAACCAGAAAATGGCGTGAGAGAGGGAGAAAGAAGAGGAGAGGAGTTGCTTTCAATTCTTTTGTTATTTGTTTTGTTTCAAAAACGTAAGTCAAGAAAAGAAACAAGAATGATTTATCTAATACCAAAATGAATTTTAGATAAAAACTCTTCAAAAAACCGTGAAAAGCTTTTTCCCTCCAAAATCATTAAATGGCCTCATCATCTTACATTGAGAATAGAGACAATGTATCATCCCATAAAGGTGACTAGATACATCCATCATCTATTCGTGTCAAGTAATGAGACTTCGCGATGTGATTTGCGGATCCTACTCGTTTCAAAATACGAATGTGTCCGCAAACACTTTCGGGCTCAATTTCGCTAATTCCGAATTAACGAATTTCCGTCGCGACGAGAACTAAATAATTACGCCTAGCGAAATCACTATTCACGTCGCTAACGAATTAATTCTAAATTAATTCGCTCGCCCGAATTAAAATCTAATTTTAATTTCGCGTCGAAATCTAATTTCGTTTAATATATCAAATATATTAATTCCTCGATTAATTCCAAATCAATGTTTCTCTCTCTTCAATTGATATTTTATCCTAGATAAAGTGTCTCCGAAATTAATCCCAGATTAATTCTCTCTCTCATCATATTAATCCCAGATTAATATAAGTGCGAGTCATACGTCATCGGTGAATCTTTGGGAAGCGACCCATGAGATCCCCGGATATGTTGGCAGTAAATACGGTCGTCGGTGTATCCGAATCACGTACGTACCAAGTACTACGTTCTACCGATTTACGAGACAAGGTCGACTCCTAGCAAAGCACCAAGTCTTCCCAATTCTCCGGACATATTCTCATAAGAATATTAAGATCTGTATCAAGCGTAGTATACGATTGTATTGTGCATATCGGCCCAGTATCGGATAGTCACGTGCTAGGCCTGGGCTGGATAAGTGTCTGCCCCGTACGAAGCACATGTCGGATGTCTGGTAACTAGTCTCTATAATCGGATATACATGACCTTGTCATAATATCCCGATGGCCGCGCAGCACTTAAGAGCACTAATACCGTATCCTGCGTGACATCATCTCCAATATGACTGAAGTGATACTTCCGTCTTGACATCACACCCAATACACTACGACTCTCTGATAAACCCAGAAGTGGTGTACGCAGAACCGGTTAAAGCCCTGTACCACCAAGACCAAAGTCTATCGATTATCGTAAGTATTAGCGATGTAAGTCTCAGGTTAAGACTATACACACCTACCTTGATTTCGGCCTCCCATAGACACATAGTCATAATACCAATGGGATTCCGAAGGGTCTATCCAGAGCGAAGCTGTTTCCCGTACCATCGGTGAAACACGACCTCCTATCGCACTTGCATAAGTCTCCAACACTTATATATATGAGAACTATGCCGTTGTGCCCTCACAACGCACACAAGTGCAATACTAGCCTATTCCGCATTATCGATGTCCAGTCTCGATAATACTCCGGCTAGGGATATTTAATGATTAATCCTTCGGGACTGATACTGTCTCATATCATTCTCAGTCCAGGAACTAATCATAGGGACCTCTCTTCATTTATATATATCTATGGTGATCTAATCACAAATGATGAGAGTGCAATTTCCTTGTCACATAGTTAATTTGCTACAACAACACAATGATCTGTGCAAATAGTGACGCTATGGGTCATTTTGTCCAACAATCTCCCACTTGGCACATAGCCAGTCACTCAAGTGTCCCACACCCGAACTATGTACGGTTCGCTCAAATTGCTGAGGAAAGGTTTTCGTCAGCGGATTTGTTTATTATCGTCTGACGCGATTTACACGATCATCACATCGCCACGATGTATGATCCGAACGAATCAGATGATATAGAAGTATATATCTGGATCGTCGATGAGACCTTTAATTCCTTAGCCTGTGCTGACGCCTAGCTCAGCTGCTAAAAGAACTATATCTAATCTAATTAGATTTATTTTCGATCCAAATGGCTTTTATTGCTGCCTCAGCTGCAGCAATAATCCGCATTTGTTGTTTATTCGGCAACAGTTATCTTGCTCGGAATATTTCCAGCTCACTGTCCCGTTATTCAAACTTTATAGTACCGTAGTATTTAATTGTTTGGAAACTTGCAGCAGTGATCCCAGTCACTTCAAGTTCTCCTTCTCCATAGTTTAAGACAACATCTTTAGTTCTCTAAGATACTAACAGATGTTCTTAACTTCAATCCAGTGACTATCACTTGGATTGACCCGATTGTGACTCCATATGCTCGAAGCGTATGAGACACCAATACAAGTACATTTTAATGTACAATTTCCCAGAGAGTGTTAACAACTCCAAATCTATCCCAGTAGATCTTTATTCCTTGAATAAAGGTTGTTACTCCCCAGAATTCTACGGAGAATTTCTATTGAAAGAATATCCATGAAAGCCAAGCTTTCACCAATTGTTTTATGGGAATTCATTGTCAGTGCCCTCTCCCACTAACCTCCTTATATACACAAGAATTATTTCGTTTTGAGTCAAATCATAAATCATTATGATTATTTCAAAACGACAGTTCCAAGAACCTTATGCTTGCTTCAATCCAAACATGGATCGAATAACCCGCAAACCTTGTTTGTTGGTTATACAAAATCGTCAGGATGTTCTAATCATCCTCCAAAAGGTTTCCTTTTCAGGAAAGCGATTTTGATCTGTAACTGACACATTTCATAAATGAAATATGCAGTTATCAACAAGCATCTTCAAAATGGATTTACCATGGCAACAGGTAAAAGGTTGAACGTTATTAACACAATGTTGATAACGATACCTTTCCATCAAAAGCCTAGCTTTGTACGTTGGTATGTTGCCTTCCATGTATGTCTTCCTTGAAGACGTTTAATGTACCAATAGGCACAATGCCTTGTGGTACAACAACTAGTATCCAAAATAGTTGTTATACATGGAATCCATTTTGGACTCATGGCACTTTGCCAAATAGGGAGTTGATACCTTGTATCATTTCCTCGTACGTAGTCGGTTGGTATTCCTCAATAAGATTTACATCTTTATGAGGTTAGATCAGAAACCCATACCCTAGGTTGTTTTCTGACTCTATCCGATCTACCCTGTTCTTGTGTATTCGAAGATTAATGGTATAGATTCATCATAGATGAACTATTTGTGTTCCATTAAGGACTTCGTGCCTTGAATAGTATTACTCGATTTTCATCGAGTATCACTATCCTCCCACTGACCACTGCATATCGGTATTCCTCTCAGGAAAACCGCATGGTGAGCAACAATCATATTGTTCTCATGTGAGATTTACAAGTACTATACTTAAGGTTTCCCTTAGGATAACCTATATTGGCACTTATCCAATTTGGGTCTTTTAGTTTGGTATCATCCAAACATTATGCCTGGCATACCCAAATTATCAGGAATGTGAAACCCCGTTTCTTTCCTGTTCATACCTATATGATATCTGTCAAACAGATTTATATGGAACCTTATTCTAAATAAGTTTTGCAATGTTAATACATATCCTATTGAAGGAAACAGTAGCTCAGAGCGACTCGTGATAAACCTTATCATGTCCAACAAAATTCGGTTTTTAGTTCGGACACACCGTCTAACTGACGTGTCTCGAGGAGAGTCCTCATATGAAAGAATATTGTACTCTTTCATTTATGTATGAAACTTAATGCTTAAGTATTTTCATTACGGTCTTACCGCGACGGTATAATACTATAGCCGATCTGTTTATCTACTTCGTGTCGAAACTCTAAAAGTTTCGCGAATTGTGTTCTTCAAAAGAAACACATAACCATAACGTGATGCCACATCCGTTAAGGTCACGAAATATTCATGTTCACATCTAGCCTAGCTAGATATGGGCCCACTTATTTCACCATGAATAGGGCTAACAGATCGGTGGCTTTCATACTATTACCAAGTAAATAGTGTTTTAGGTGTTTTACCTAATAAACTAGATTCGCAGACCTTATTTGAATAGTCAAATCAGTCCTAGTACCCATTCTTCAAAAGTGTGGATATACGAGTCTCGTAAATTGTGTCCTAGACAACAATGCCACAAATAAGTCTCTATTGATCAAATCAATTTGAGCTATTTATTTGTCATTTTATATGTTTGAGATTTTATTATATTCAAAATATAAATTCTGTTATTTACATCTAATGTATTTATCTCAGTATCATCTTTATATAATAAAACACTTTAGTGTTTTAGAATATAAAGGTTCACCCGCAGTGGGTTAAACACTGATATAGAGATAATGTTTCTAGTCAAACTAGTTACATTATAACAGTTCCTAATTAAGTACACACCCAAAGGGTAGTTCCTAAACTTAGGTATCTACGGTCGAAACAGCGACTTTCGTCCCGTTTCCGATTCGCAGAGAAATCTCGGCTTGAAGTCAGTATCCTGCTCATAGCGGATTCTGAACATCAATACATATATTTATGTACCACACTAAGTATTTAAAATCCAATTTCAATACTAGTAGTGAACATAACTTTGACAAATATTTTAAAGTCAGAGCCTCGCCCTTTCTTTAATTCCTTCGTGTCTTCCATATCCAAATGGTAGTCACTTTGGGATATGTCAATTATCTTTTCAATATTTCACAAACCTTGGCCAAGCCTTGGGTTTCGAATATCGAAACGATGTGCACCTTGTGCTCATGCCCAATTGCAAACTTTGACTTTATCTCCTCTAGAATAGTCAATTAATTCTCCAAGAATTATAAATTGCATTTTAATACTTCTTAAATCTAAAATTAGATTTATGACAAGTATATTAAATAAGCATTAAAGTCATCATCACATAAATCTTCCAAAGATTTTATGCTCTACTTATTTTGCTTAATTTTGGGCGTAAGGTATAATAAGTTATTTTATCAAATAAAGTAACCTATTATTTATTCCCAATTTGAAAATTAAATCATTTAAAATATTTTAATCCCAGATTATATTTTAAATATCCAACTTTTCAATTTCTTATCTTGATTACAATAGTCCAACTATTTAATCAACGATTAGTGGTACTATATATATTATAATGATTATAATAGTCCAACTATATAATCAAATATAATCCAAATTAATTAACCTCAATTACATTGATTACTATAATCCAATTATAAAATCAACTGTAAACTGAAATTAATTAATTCAATATATTGATTAATATAATCCAATTATATATAATCAAGTATAATACAGTCCAACTGTTTATTAAAACAACAATTTAAATATTAGTCAACTAACATTTAATCTAATGACGAAATAATTTAAATGAGCGCGTATGGCGAGTAATTGAACGAATGTTGCAAATTCAATACTTGCCTCCCACTATTTTTCGTCGAGCCTCTAACCCTCTGTCGAGTACTCGGGAAACCGTGTTTCCTAGTGGGCTAGGATCCCGTTAAATATCACACAATCTTGACTTTGGCCAACAAATTGTATGATAATTAACTAGGTAGATCTCGAAGATCAATTGGATCTCATCCAACTCCTAGATCCAGTAGGTGGACATCCAAGTCCCAAACATATATCTTATATATGCCTATACATCGAATGTATACCCTAACCTTTTTCCTCTGAATCAACTAGGCCTTGGCTTTGGCACAACAAACCTAGTGATCCCAGTCAAGCGCGGACCCATTGACATGGAAGCTTCGTAATCAATGTCAATGGACAAGAAGTGGTCTTGACTTTGGCCAACAAACCACAACTTGGACACGACACCGATATGGAACAAAGCCTCGTGATTAAAACACATCTTTGACGGACAAGGGCTTGACTTTGGCCAACAACCCATGCCAATCTCGGATCTTGAGTAAGAATCACTCAATGGAAGGAAATAAACGCTTGATATTTAACGAGGGTTTTTCGCGTGCAAATTGGCTACCAATTTAATTATCTTTGTTAAGGTCTCATCATCATACACCCTTAAACATGCATTCTAAATACATAATAAAGCGAGTATGAAATAAATAATAATGATATGCGGATGGATACTTTACATTGATCCTAGATCAAATCTCTCCCTTTCTCACTCAAGCTAGCACTTGTATTACTTCTACCCGTTACACTACACTTCTAAAGAAACCTCATTTACATTGAGGGGAATAGATGAGAAGAGAATACAAAGAGAATAGAGGTGATAAGGCTGGACTCGCAGGTCCAATTTAATAAATCGAATTTATTACAACAATTTCTAAAATTGCCCCACCCATCTAATATCCATCCGATATACATTATTCATGCATCACAACCATGTATTCACTCATATAAGCATGCTATCAATCAATCTAATCAAATTAATTAATCTGATAATTATGTGATCATCCAATGTTCAAACAACGATTTGATTTTGTTCGAGTCAAACTCGTTTTTGCGGATAAGTACTTAAAGTACAAATTCCCGAATTAAATTAAACTACACAATTAAATCCAATTCAATTTGTATTTAATTCTAATTCACTATTTAATTCCAAATTAAATAACACACTTTAATAATAAACCCTTTTCGACTTAAATTCCAAATTTAATCGCTACGGGTCTCAAAGCCCGATTAATATCCAATATTAATTTAATTAAAGTCTAATGGGCTTTTAATTAATTTCTTAAGGCGTGGTCTTTTGGTCAACTCGGGTCAAACCCGCAACCAAAGTCCAATCCGGGATTTACCCCATAAGCCTTTAAATTAATTTTGGCCCATTAGGCCCAATTAAATTACAAAGGTCCATTAGTTGCATTTGGGCTTTATGGTTAAGGTTTTGGGCCCAATTGGATCCAATCCATTTGGCCTAAACCCAACTTGATAAAATCAAGCCCAATAGGCCCAATTACAACATTAGAAGCCCAAATCCAATTTAAGGCCTCAAATAATTAAATTACATAAATCCAATTTAACAATTTAATTACTTAAAGTGCATTACATGATTAATCAACTAAATCAACATTTCCAAAACACTAAATTAGTCCAATTAATCATACTCAATTTCATCATCACATGTCCAACACATTAAGATTAAAATCAAACTCATTACATGCTTTACTTTATTCTCGGCAATAAGGTTAATTACATGTCCGATTTGTTTCAATCCAATTAAAAAACAATTCGACATTAAATCAACATACCCTCAATCGTTTCAAGTCATCCAATGATCAACGAAACAAAACTACCAAGAATTAGGGCATACTCCTATTCGGCCAACACATCAAATTGGGGAAATTTGTTCCAAAAATATTTAATCAAATTGATCCAACCAATCATCAATTATGTATTAAACATACTTAATCATCCAATTTCATAATTGCATGCTCAAATCAATTTATCCAATTCAAGTTTCATGACATACTTTAAAATTGGGGAAATTTGTTCCAAACATATTTAATCAAATTGATCCAACCAATCATCAATTAAACATGTATTAAAATACTTAATCATCCAATTTCATAATTGCATGCTCAAATCAATTTACCAATTTCATGTTTCATGACATACTTTCAAATTTGGGAATTTGTTCCAAACAATATTTAATCAAATTGATCCAACCAATCATCAATTAAACATGTATTAAGCATACTTAATCATCCAATTTCATAATTGCATGCTCAAATCAATTTACCCAATTTAAAGTTTCATGACATACTTGCAGCAATTTGGGGATTTTTCCAAATCGAATTCAATCCAATGATTCCGCAATCGACGTTAAATCATCATCCCGAATGATTTCCAACACTTCCAATTGTCAAAAATCAAAAATCCCAAGACATTAAAATCATGTATCAAATTCGGCCAAGGTGGAAATTTGGGGAAAAAATGATCCAATCATATTTTCTTCAAATTGACCTAATCAATCTTCAATTCAAACACAATTAAGCATACAAATCCATCCAATTTAATTTATCATGCTCAAATTCAAGTTTGCCCATATTTTAGCCCTAACATTTTTCATGCTTTTAACCTAAGCTCTTGATGCCATTGTTAGAGTTTCTAGAGGTCCCAAGATCAAAACTCAAGCATGAATCATAAGCGAATACAACGACGGAAGTGCGGAATACTTACATCGAGCGGTTGAGAGACGAGGAGGCCACGAAGACGCCAAAAACTGCTCACTGCCTCACTGCAATGTGCGCCCACTGCTGCAGATTTGGCCTCTGTTTTGTGCCATTTTGAACAAGAAAAACGAGCTCCAAGCTTCATCAAAATGTTCCTTGCTCATGGGTATACTTCCCTTATCACCTTGGCATGATCCCGGAGTGTGCTAGCACTCTTGTTTTGCCACAAAACACACTTGCTTCCCTCCATTTTCTTTTATCTTGTTCGGCAGTTCACTGCCTACTGAAACCAGAAAATGGCGTGAGAGAGGGGAGGAGAAGAAGAGGAGAGAGTTGCTTTTCAATTTCTTTTGTTATTTTGTTTGTTTCAAAAACGTAAGTCAAAAAAGAAAAGCAATAATGATGTATCTAATACCAAAATGAATTTTTAGATAAAAACTCTTCAAAAAACGTGAAAGGTTTTTCCTCCAAAAATCATTAATGGCATCATCATCTTACATTGAGAATAGAGACAATGTATCATCCCATAAAGGTGACTAGATACATCCATCATCTATTCGTGTCAAGTAATGAGACTTCGCGATGTGATTTGCGGATCCTACTCGTTTCAAAATACGAATGTGTCCGCAAACACTTTCGGGCTCAATTTCGCTAATTCCGAATTAACGAATTTCCGTCGCGACGAGAACTAAATAATTACGCCTAGCGAAATCACTATTCACGTCGCTAACGAATTAATTCTAAATTAATTCGCTCGCCCGAATTAAAATCTAATTTTAATTCCGCGTCGAAATCTAATTTCGTTTAATATATCAAATATATTAATTCCTCGATTAATTCCAAATCAATGTTTCTCTCTCTTCAATTGATATTTTATCCTAGATAAAATGTCTCCGAAATAATCCCAGATTAATTCTCTCTCTCATCATATTAATCCCAGATTAATATAAGTGCGAGTCATACGTCATCGGTGAATCTTTGGGAAGCGACCCATGAGATCCCCGGATATGTTGGCAGTAAATACGGTCGTCGGTGTATCCGAATCACGTACGTACCAAGTACTACGTCTACTACTACCGATTTACGAGACAAGGTCGACTCCTAGCAAAGCACCAAGTCTTCCCAATTCTCCGGACATATTCTCATAAGAATATTAAGATCTGTATCAAGCGTAGTATACAATTGTATTGTGCATATCGGCCCAGTATCGGATAGTCACGTGCTAGGCCTGGGGCTGGATAAGTGTCTGCCCCGTACGAAGCACATGTCGGATGTCTGGTAACTAGTCTCTATAATCGGATATACATGACCTTGTCATAATATCCCGATGGCCGCGCAGCACTTAAGAGCACTAATACCGTATCCTGCGTGACATCATCTCCATATGACTGAAGTGATACTTCCGTCTTGACATCACACCCAATACACTACGACTCTCTGATAAACCCGGAAGTGGTGTACGCAGAACCGGTTAAAGCCTTGTACCACCAAGACCAAAGTCTATCGATTATCGTAAGTATTAGCGATGTAAGTCTCAGGTTAAGACTATACACACCTACCTTGATTTCGGCCTCCCATAGACACATAGTCATAATACCAATGGGATTCCGAAGGGTCTATCCAGAGCGAAGCTGTTTCCCGTACCATCGGTGAAACACGACCTCCTATCGCACTTGCATAAGTCTCCAACACTTATATATATGAGAACTATGCCGTTGTGCCCTCACAACGCACACAAGTACAATACTAGCCTATTCCGCATTATCGATGTCCAGTCTCGATAATACTCCGGCTAGGGATATTTAATGATTAATCCTTCGGGGACTGATACTGTCTCATATCATTCTCAGTCCAGGAACTAATCATAGGGACCTCTCTTCATATATATATATTTCTATGGTGATCTAATCACAAATGATGAGAGTGCAATTTCCTTGTCACATAGTTAATTTGCTACAACAACACAATGATCTGTGCAAATAGTGACGCTATGGGTCATTTTGTCCAACACGAGGGCTAACAGATCGGTGTCACTTGCACTTTTACCAAGTAAAAGGTGTTTTAGGCATTTTTCCTAATAACTAGATTCGTAGACATTATTTGAATAGAATCAAATCCGTCCTAGGACCCACTCTTCAAAAGTGTGGATGCGAGTCTTGTTTATGTGTCCCAGACAACAATGCCACAAATAAGTCTCATATGATCAAATCAGTTTGAGCTATTTGTTTGTCATGTTATACGTTTGAGATTCATTTATATTCAAAATATAAATACTGTTATTCACATCTAATGTGCTTATCTCATTATCATCTTTATAAAATAAAAACTTTTAGTGTTCTAGAATATAAAGGTATACCCGCAATGAGTTATACTCTGATATAGAGAAAATGTTTCTAGTCAAACTAGGTACATTATAACAGTTTCCTAATTGAAGTACATACCCGAAAGGTAGTTCCTAAACTAAGGTTTCTACGGTTAAAACAGCGACTCTCGTCCCGTTTTCGACTCATAGGTTGATCTCAACTGAAGTCAGTATCCTGCTAATCAGCAGATTCCGCACATCAGTATATATATATGTAAAACACTTAGTATCAAAATCCAATTTTAAAACTAATAGTGAACATGTTTATGACAAACATACTTGAAGCCGGAGCCTTGCCCCTCTTCATTTCCTTCATGTCTGCCTTATCCATACGGCAGTCACATTTCCAGTGACCCTGTTTGCCACAGTTTAGGCAGACATCTTGGGATATGTCCTTTGTCTTCCCAGAAGACATTGATGATTTGGCCTTTGCCCATTTTAGAAGCTCTGGCTCTGCCTCATAGAGCATAGCCTTCAACTCTCCAAGAGTTTACTCTTGGTTCATAATTAACCTGCCCCAGCTTTCGGGTAGAGACTATAAGATCAAATCTTTGGTAGTCTCGGCCACATAGGTAATGCCTAGCTAACCTAGTTGATCGATGTCAGCAATCATCATCGACACCTAGTGCTCGACAGATGTACCCTCTGACATACGTGAGCTAAAGAGCTTCTTATGCAATTTTTACTTCTAAGATCTAAGAATACATCTATGAAGATCTTTAATTTCATCATCATGGTTCAAGGATCTAATCCTTAATTTTGACAACGAAATTAAAGTGTCATTGCATCTAGCTTAAAGGATTGAGCACTAAAGTTATCATCACATAAATCTTCCAAAGATCATGTTCTACTATTTGCTCAACTCCAGGCTTAGGCCCAAGAGGTTGTTCTATCAAATAGAATAACTTCTCAGTTCCCAGGACTATCCTGAGGTTTTATTCCCAATCTGAAAATTAAAGCCGTTTAAAAACATTTTTACCCAGGTTTATGTTTTAAACGATAATCTTTCCGTTATCTTGATTGCTATAGTCCAACTATCCAATCAACGATTTCAGGTACTATTGATTATAATGATTACTATAGTCTAACTATATAATCAACTATAATTTGATTGGTTAAATTCAAATATATTGATTACTATAATCAAATTATAAAATCAACTATAAATTGAAATAGTTTGAATACAATCCAACTGTTTAATTAAAACAACGATTAAATATTAGTCCAACTAATATATTTATTAATTAATGATGAAAAATGAAATGAGCGCGTATTGGCAAGTATCTAAACGAAATTGAAAATTTAATACTTGCCTCCCACTATTTTTCGGCGAGCCTCTAACCCTCTGTTGAATACTCGGGAAACCTTGTTTCCTAGTGGGCTAGGATCCCGTTAAATAACACACAACCTTGACATTGGCCAACAAATTGTATGATATTTAACTAGGTAGATCTTTAAGATCAATTGGATCTCATCCAATTCCTAGATCCAGTAGGTGGAAATCCAAGTCCGAAACATATATCATATATATGCCAATATATCCAATATATTCCCTAACATTTTTCCTCTGAATCAACTAAGCCTTGGCTTAGCACAACAAACTTAATGATTCCAGTTAAGTGGGACCCATTGACCTTGGAAAGCTTCGTAATCGATGTCGATGGACAAGAAGTGATCTTGACTTTGGCCAACAAATCACAACTTGGACAAGACATGCGATATGGAAAAAGCCTTCATGATTCAAAGACATCCGCGATGGACAAAGGTCTTGACTTTGGCCAACAAACCAGTGCCAATCTTGGATCTTGAGAATGAATCATTCAATGGAAGGAGGAAAAACGCTTAATATTTGTTGAGGGTTTTTCGCGTAATTGGCAACCAATTAATTATCTTTGATTAGGTCTCATCATACACCCTTAAACATGCATTCTAAAAGCATAATAAGGCGCGATAAATAATAAATTATAATGATATGCGGATGGATATTTAAAACAACTTGTTCCTAGAACAAATCTCTCCATTTCCTCTCTCCCGCTAGCACAAATCCTACTTCTACCCAATTACATAATACTTCTAACGAAACCTCATTTACATTGAAGGGGAATATGTGAGAAGAGAAATACAAAGAATCAAGAGGTAATAGGTTGGACACGCAGGTCCATTTCAATAAATTCTAAATTTATTACAACAATTTCCAAAATTGCCCTCACCCATCTAATATGCATCCGATATACATTATTCATACATCACATCCATGTATTCACACAAAGCATGTTATCAATCAATCTAATCCAATTAATTAATTTGAAATTAATGATCATCCAATGTTCAAACAACGATTTGATTTACGCGAGTCCAACTCGTTTAAGAATAAGTACTCAAAGTACGAATTCTTGAATTATATCAAACTACAATATTAAATCCAATTTAATTTGTGTTCAATAATAATTCTTAATTTAATTGCAAATTAAATAATTACACTTTATTAATGAGCCTTTGCGACTTAGATTCTAAATCTAATCTTTACGGGTCTCAAAGCCCAATTAACATCCAATGTCAATTTAATTAAAGTCCAATGGGCTTTCAATTAATTTATAAGGCATGGACTTTGGCAACCAAAGCCCAATAAGGAATCACCATTTGCTAAAAATCAATTTAGGCCCATTAGGCCCAATTAAAATTTTAAAGGCCCATTTAATCATATTTGGACTTTAGGGAAATGGTTTTAGGCCCAATTGGATCCAACCAATTAACCTAAACCAAACTTGGCCCAACCAAGCCCATTAAGCCCAAATACAACTTTATAAGCCCAATTCCAAATTTAGCCCAACCAATTTAATCACAATATTCCAAATATCACAATTAAATTATTTAAAGTGTATTAGCCATAATTAATTAGTCAAATTAACATTTCAAAAATACCAATTTACATAATTAATCATGCTTATCATCATCAACACATGTCCAACATTATTGAATCAAAATCAATTTATTTCCATGCTTTTGAAGCTCACGGCAATTTAGGGATTTTAAATCCGATTTCGATTTTAATCCAATTAAATCCTAAATCACATTTATCCCAAGTCATTCAATTCATCCAATGATCAAAAAACAAAAATCACCATGACTATTTAGAGCATTTAACTTTCGGCCAAGCCAAATTTTTGGGGATAAAATAATCCAATTCAATTTTCATCAAATTGATCATGCATAACTCCAAGTTATCATCATTCAAGCATACTCAATCAATCAATTTTATCAAATCATGCTCAAATCAATTTTACCCTAATTCAATTTCATGCTTAATCAAGGCTCTTTATACCATTGTAGGGTTTTCTAGGTCAAACCAATATCATATTAAGCTATGAAATGTGCGAATACAATAAAGTAAAGTTGCGGAAATACTCACTAGGACCCACTCTTCAAAAGTGTGGATATGCGAGTCTTGTTTATGTGTCCCAGACAACAATGCCACAAATAAGTCTCATATGATCAAATCAGTTTGAGCTATTTGTTTGTCATGTTATACGTTTGAGATTCATTTATATTCAAAATATAAATACTGTTATTCACATCTAATGTGCTTATCTCATTATCATCTTTATAAAATAAAAAACTTTAGTGTTCTAGAATATAAAGGTATACCCGCAATGAGTTATACTCTGATATAGAGAAAATGTTTCTAGTCAAACTAGGTACATTATAACAGTTTCCTAATTGAAGTACATACCCGAAAGGTAGTTCCTAAACTAAGGTTTCTACGGTTAAAACAGCGACTCTCGTCCCGTTTTCGACTCATAGGTTGATCTCAACTGAAGTCAGTATCCTGCTAATCAGCAGATTCCGCACATCAGTATATATATATGTAAAACACTTAGTATCAAAATCCAATTTTAAAACTAATAGTGAACATGTTTATGACAAACATACTTGAAGCCGGAGCCTTGCCCCTCTTCATTTCCTTCATGTCTGCCTTATCCATACGGCAGTCACATTTCCAGTGACCCTGTTTGCCACAGTTTAGGCAGACATCTGGGATATGTCCTTTGTCTTCCCAGAAGACATTGATGATTTGGCCTTTGCCCATTTTAGAAGCTCTGGCTCTGCCTCATAGAGCATAGCCTTCAACTCTCCAAGAGTTTACTCTTGGTTCATAATTAACCTGCCCCAGCTTTCGGGTAGAGACTATAAGATCAAATCTTGGTAGTCTCGGCCACATAGGTAATGCCTAGCTAACCTAGCTGATCGATGTCAGCAATCATCATCGACACCTAGTGCTCGACAGATGTACCCTCTGACATACGTGAGCTAAAGAGCTTCTTATGCAATTTTTACTTCTAAGATCTAAGAATACATCTATGAAGATCTTTAATTTCATCATCATGGTTCAAGGATCTAATCCTTAATTTTGACAACGAAATAAAGTGTCATTGCATCTAGCTTAAAGGATTGAGCACTAAAGTATCATCACATAAATCTTCCAAAGATCATGTTCTACTATTTGCTCAACTCCAGGCTTAGGCCCAAGAGGTTGTTCTATCAAATAGAATAACTTCTCAGTTCCCAGGACTATCCTGAGGTTTTATTCCCAATCTGAAAATTAAAGCCGTTTAAAAACATTTTTACCCAGGTTTATGTTTTAAACGATAATCTTTCCGTTATCTTGATTGCTATAGTCCAACTATCCAATCAACGATTTCAGGTACTATTGATTATAATGATTACTATAGTCTAACTATATAATCAACTATAATTTGATTGGTTAAATTCAAATATATTGATTACTATAATCAAATTATAAAATCAACTATAAATTGAAATAGTTTGAATACAATCCAACTGTTTAATTAAAACAACGATTAAATATTAGTCCAACTAATATATTATTAATTAATGATGAAAAATGAAATGAGCGCGTATTGGCAAGTATCTAAACGAAATTGAAAATTTAATACTTGCCTCCCACTATTTTTCGGCGAGCCTCTAACCCTCTGTTGAATACTCGGGAAACCTTGTTTCCTAGTGGGCTAGGATCCCGTTAAATAACACACAACCTTGACATTGGCCAACAAATTGTATGATATTTAACTAGGTAGATCTTTAAGATCAATTGGATCTCATCCAATTCCTAGATCCAGTAGGTGGAAATCCAAGTCCGAAACATATATCTTATATATGCCAATATATCCAATATATTCCCTAACATTTTTCCTCTGAATCAACTAAGCCTTGGCTTTAGCACAACAAACTTAATGATTCCAGTTAAGTGGGACCCATTGACCTTGGAAAGCTTCGTAATCGATGTCGATGGACAAGAAGTGATCTTGACTTTGGCCAACAAATCACAACTTGGACAAGACATGCGATATGGAAAAAAGCCTTCATGATTCAAAGACATCCGCGATGGACAAAGGTCTTGACTTTGGCCAACAAACCAGTGCCAATCTTGGATCTTGAGAATGAATCATTCAATGGAAGGAAAAACGCTTAATATTTGTTGAGGGTTTTTCGCGTAATTGGCAACCAATTAATTATCTTTGATTAGGTCTCATCATACACCCTTAAACATGCATTCTAAAAGCATAATAAGGCGCGATAAATAAATTAATAATGATATGCGGATGGATATTTAAAACAACTTGTTCCTAGAACAAATCTCTCCATTTCCTCTCTCCCGCTAGCACAAATCCTACTTCTACCCAATTACATAATACTTCTAACGAAACCTCATTTACATTGAAGGGAATATGTGAGAAGAGAAATACAAAGAATCAAGAGGTAATAGGTTGGACACGCAGGTCCATTTCAATAATTCTAAATTTATTACAACAATTTCCAAAATTGCCCTCACCCATCTAATATGCATCCGATATACATTATTCATACATCACATCCATGTATTCACACAAAGTGATGAGCGGAAAATATATCAATATTTACCGCCCCTTTTACTTAATATTTTGTTTAGTTTCTCGGGTTTGATGAACGTTTTGATGTGTTTTAGTTTATTTTGCAGATAAAATAATATCGGGTCTCAATGAAATCATTTAGGACGAAATGTGGATCAAATAAGGGAAATTATTGGACTTGATATATTAATTTTGAAGATTGGAAATTTGAAAGGGAGTTTTTGACGAAGTGCAGTTTTGGAAATTCCAGTTTTGCGTATCTGTCGTATTTTGGGCATAACTTTTTACTCAGATATCGGATTGAGCTGATTCAAGTTCCAGATTAAAGAAGACTCAAAGATCTACAACTTTGAAAGAGAAAATATTTTCGAATTCTGATGATTTCATGACCGAAATTGATGAACCATCGAGAAGTGTGTGGAGTGTAATTATTAAAAGTCATTATCAATCATTTTCAAAGCAAAATATTAATTAATTAATAATTAATAAAAATTATCAAATCAACACCAAACAAGATAAGCAATTAGTGGAGCAATTATGGATTTGGTGGAGTAATTAGTGGAGAAATTAATAATGGATTTGGTGGAGAATTTGATGGATGATTTGATGTTGGCAAAATTTTGCCTATAAATACCAAGCCATTTCATTTGTAAAATTCATACTTTCTTCCTTGAAATTCTTAATGAATAAATAAGAAGATTGTATCTAGTTTGTTTATTTTTAGTTTTCAGTAATTAATTTTCAGTTTCGCACTTTCTTTTATTTACTTTTCAGTTTTTACTTTCCGCAATTTACTTTTACTCACAATACTTTTCTTTCTTTAATTTTTCAGTTTTTACTTTTCAGTAATGAGGAGGTAATTTCCCAAGCTAGGGTGAAAGGTAATTCTTTTACTATTACTATTTAGATTAATCTCCCTTAAAAATAATATATTCACTATTTAAAATACTGATTAATAAAGGATACCGCTATATTGGTCGGTTGGCAATTCAATTTAATCTGGTTAAACCTGACTAATCAAGGATACCGCCAGATTGGTCGGTTGGTAAATTTATTTTGGTACCGCCTTTATGGCTGGATTATGGACAAATATTACCGCCTATATGGCTGGTTGGACTTAATTTGACTTAATCAGGATACCGCCAGATTGGTCGGTTGGTAAAATAATATCACAAGTTTATATATTATTTATATGGGAGATATCTAAATTAGTAGTAGTAAAAGTAATTCCTTTTACCTTAGCATTTTATTTTATTTTACTTTTCAGCTTTTACTTTACCGCAATTACTTTCAAGCATTTTCATTTTATGTCTTTTACTTTTAAGTTTTTATTAGCCCTAGTTATGTGTGGTAACTAAATTAGTTATCTGGGGTTGTGATGAAATCCAATATCACCGTTTTATAAGGGTTAGATTATAGCTTGGGTAATATAAAGATTTATTTATTGTGTCTTAAACTTAATGCTTTTTCATTAACTGGCCATTAATAAAATTGATCTGGTAAATCTAAAATGAACTAGACATAGGGATTTTAGGTTTCAGCCTTAGACTCAATAGCCCACGATCTTCCTTGAGGATAGATAACCCTTTAATAGATTTCCTTACAGGATAGGAATATACCTGTTGGGCGGGGGTAGCCATAATGGAACTTAAACTTAATGAATCCAGATAATTTGGTTGACATAGACATATGGTTCAATTGGGTTAAACTGGGTATTTGTGTCTGACCATCGACAGAGGCTTACACATAATTTAGTGTTCCAGGTTAATAAATCAATATATTACCCAACTTTAAGATAACCACTTCATCTTTAAAATGATATTGGAAGAAATCACAACCCTAGATAGTTTTTAATATTGAATTTTCTTAAAACCTATTTTCGACAATTTTATTTACTTGCTTTTAAATTTAGAATCGTCACCATTTCAAATCAATCAATCAACTTGTTAGATATTAGTAATCATTCGACCTCATAAAATTAATAGTTTAGATATTAAGTCCTCGTGGGATCGATATTTTTATACTACTTGAACGATACGTGCGCTTGCGTTATACGTGTGTGTTTACGCC
This sequence comes from Zanthoxylum bungeanum, assembly GCA_019454045.1. NCBI lineage: Eukaryota > Viridiplantae > Streptophyta > Magnoliopsida > Sapindales > Rutaceae > Zanthoxylum > Zanthoxylum bungeanum. The sequence goes on from SKCR01017742.1 coordinate 88,872, forward strand.
GGTCACAAAGCATGTTATCAATCAATCTAATCCAATTAATTAATTTGAAATTAATGACCATCCAATGTTCAAACAACGATTTGATTTACGCGAGTCCAACTCGTTTAAGAATAAGTACTCAAAGTACGAATTCTTGAATTATATCAAACTACAATATTAAATCCAATTTAATTTGTGTTCAATAATAATTCTTAATTTAATTGCAAATTAAATAATTACACTTTATTAATGAGCCTTTGCGACTTAGATTCTAAATCTAATCTTTACGGGTCTCAAAGCCCAATTAACATCCAATGTCAATTTAATTAAAGTCCAATGGGCTTTCAATTAATTTATAAGGCATGGACTTTGGCAACCAAAGCCCAATAAGGAATCACCATTTGCTAAAAATCAATTTAGGCCCATTAGGCCCAATTAAAATTTTAAAGGCCCATTTAATCATATTTGGACTTTAGGGAAATGGTTTTAGGCCCAATTGGATCCAACCAATTAACCTAAACCAAACTTGGCCCAACCAAGCCCATTAAGCCCAAATACAACTTATAAGCCCAATTCCAAATTTAGCCCAACCAATTTAATCACAATATTCCAAATATCACAATTAAATTATTTAAAGTGTATTAGCCATAATTAATTAGTCAAATTAACATTTCAAAAATACCAATTTACATAATTAATCATGTTTATCATCATCAACACATGTCCAACATTATTGAATCAAAATCAATTTATTTCCATGCTTTTGAAGCTCACGGAAATTTAGGGATTTTAAATCCGATTTCGATTTTAATCCAATTAAATCCTAAATCACATTTATCCCAAGTCTTTCAATTCATCCAATGATCAAAAAACAAAAATCACCATGACTATTTAGAGCATTTAACTTTCGGCCAAGCCAAATTTTGGGGATAAAATAATCCAATTCAATTTTCATCAAATTGATCATGCATAACTCCAAGTTATCATCATTCAAGCATACTCAATCAATCAATTTTATCAAATCATGCTCAAATCAATTTTACCCTAATTCAATTTCATGCTTAATCAAGGCTCTTTATACCATTGTAGGGTTTTCTAGGTCAAACCAATATCATATTAAGCTATGAAATGTGCGAATACAATAAAGTAAAGTTGCGGAAATACTCACTTTGATCGGCTTTGCGATGCGAAGATCAAAAAACTTTCTGCTCCAAGCTATTCCCTTGAGACTCTCGGCCAAGCTCCATTTGTGCTCCTTGTGTTGTCTTCAAGCTAAAATCTTTGATTTGAGATTCCATGCTCATGAATGGGTTTCCCTATCACCTTTATGTGACCCATTGGATGTGCTAGCATCATGAAAATTTTGCAACAAAATTTCCTTAAAGCTTTTGTTGCTCTCGGCCATGAGAGGAATTTGACAGAATAAGGCACCTTGTGCCGTGAGTTGGAGAGGGAGAGAAGAAGAGGATGAAGTTGTGTGTTGTATTTTGATTTCAAAAACCAAGTCAAATGATATACCAAAATTAATTAAAAAATGGTATTTGTCATTCAATCCATCACACTTGAGTGTTTGGTAAGTTACCATCAAATCCCATCAACTTCCATCAACCAAAAGGTGATGTGATAGACAAGTGATGTGACTAGTGGGCCCCATTTGATTCGAAATGCGAGTGGGCCCGCAAACACTCCCGGGCTCAGGTTCGTTAATTCCGAATAAAAGAATTTTCCGTTGCGACGTAATTAAATCAAATTTAATTAAATAATTATGCCTAGCAAAATTACTATTCACGTCGCTAACGAATTAATTCTAAATTAACTTGTTCGCCCGAATTAAAATCCAATTTTAATTCCACGTCGAAATCTAATTTCTTTTAATATATCGAATATATTATTTTATCGATTAATTCCAAATTAATCGTTCTCTCTCTTTTATATGAATTTTATCCCAGATAAAATTCTCCGTAATTAATCCTAGATTAATTCTCTCTTATTAATTAATCCCAGATCAATAATGTACGAGTCATACGTCATCGGTGAATCTTCGGGAAGCGACCCATGAGATCCCTGGATATGTTGGCAGTAAATCCGGTCGTCTGACTATCCGAACACGTACGTACCAACTAATATGTTTTTACCGATTTACAAGACATGGTTGGTTTCTAGCAAAGCACCGTGCCTACCCATTCTCCAGAAATATTCTTAAAGGAATATGTAATCTATATCAGATGTAGTATATGTAGTATTGCATATTGCGATCCAGTATTAGATGTCACGTGCTAGGCTTGGGGCTGGAATTGTGTCTGCCCCGTACGAAGCACATATCGGATCTCTGGTAACTAGTCTTTATAATCGGATAAACATGACCTAGTCATATTATCCCGATAGCTACAGCATATAAGAGTACCAGTTCCGTATCCTACGTGACCATCATCTCCATATGACTGAAGTGATACTTCCATCTTGACATCACACCCAATACACTACGATTCTCAATATACCCAGAAGAGGTGTACACAGAACCTGTTAAAGCCTTGGACGACCAAAACCAAAGTATATTGATTGTCGCAAGTATTAGCGATGCAAGTCTCAGTTTAAGACCAAATACACCTACCCTGATTCGGACTTCCATAGACACATAGTCATACTACCAATGGAATTCTGAAGGGTCTATCCATAGCGAAGCTGTTTCCGTACCATCGGTAAACACAACCTCCTATTACACTTGCATAAGTATCCAATACCCAAATATATGAGAACTATGCCGTTATGCTCCCATAACACGCACAAGTGCAATACTTATCTATTCCGCATTATCGATGTCCAGTCTCGATAATACTACGACTAGGGATGTTTTAATGATTAAACCTTAGTGGATTAATATTGTCTCATATCTTATTAATCCGGAACTAATCATATGGACTTTTATCATTTATATATCCCGGTAATCTAATTACAAATGATAAAAGAGCAATTTCCTTTGTCACATAGTTAATTTGTACAACAACACCATGTTCTGTAGAAATAGTGATGCTATGGGTCATAATTGTCCAACACAAAGCTAGACTTGTAGCGAAAGGGTATCGTCAACGACATGGTGTCGATTACGACGAAACTTTTTCACCAGTTGCCATGATTAAATCCATTAGGATAATGCTTGCTATTGCTGCATATTTCAATTACGAGATATGGCAGATGGACGTCAAAACCACTTTCCTTAACGGAAACCTTTTGGAGGATGTTTATATGCAGCAGCCTGACGGTTTTGTCGTACCAAAACTTGGAAACAAGGTTTGTAAGTTAAATCGATCCATTTATGGATTGAAGCAAGCATCACGTATTGGAACCAACGTTTTGATGAGATCATAAAAGAATATGATTTCGTTCAAAACGAAGTTGATCCTTGTGTATATAAGAAGGTTAGTGGGAGCACACTGACATTCATTGTCCTTTACGTTGATGATGTATTGCTTATTGGCAATGACATTCCCATGTTAACATCGGTGAAAGATTGGCTTTCATTAAAATTCTCCATTAAGGATCTGGGAGAAGCAGCTTTTATTCTAGGAATAAAGATCTACCGGGATAGATCTAGAAAGCTACTTGGACTCTCCCAGAGCATGTACATTCATAAAGTGTTGAAGAGATTCAACATGGATCAGTCCAAGAGGGGACTGTTTCCAGTGTCACATGGTGTCACCCTATCTAAGGACATGTGTCCTAAAACTCAAGATGAGAGAGACAACATGAATTGAATACCGTTCGCCTCGGCAGTCAGATCGTTCATGTATGCCATGATATGTACGCGACCTGATGTCTCATATGCTTTGAGCATGTGTAGTCGTTGTCAGGCCGATCCAGGTAATAGTCACTCGATGGTGGTTAAGAATATCCTAAAGTATCTTAGACGAACTAAGGATGCTTTCTTAATCTATGGAGATGGAGAACTTGAGGTAACTGGGTATACCAACGCAAGTTTCCAAATCGATAAAGACGACTACAAGTCACAATCTGGGTACATATTTTGTTTGAATAACGGAGCAGTAAGCTGGAAATCTTCCAAGCAAGAGACTGTTGTCGATTCAACAACAGAAGAGAAGTATATTGCTGCAGCTGAAACAAAAGAGGCAGTTGGAGAATTCCTAATTTGATTAGGAACAAAGTATAAATTGTATTGTGACAATAACGGGGCTATAGCGCAGGCTAAGGAACTGCGGTCTCATCAATGATCCAAGCATGTTCTTCGATGTTTCCATCTGAATCGTGAGATCATACATCATGGCGATGTGAAGATCGAGAAGGTCGCATCAGAGGACAACATTGCAGATCCGCTGACGAAAGTTATTCCTCAGCAAAAGTTTGAGCGACATGTACATAGTTCAGGTATTAGATACTTGAGTGACTGGCTATAGGCCAAATGGGAGATTGTTAGACAATTATGACCCATAGCTTCGCTATTTGTAAAAGACATTGTGGTTTTTGTACAATTAATTATGTAGCAATGGAAATTGCATTTTATCATTTTGTAATTTGATTACTTAAATATATATGATAAAAGTCCTTATGATTAGTTCCAGATTATAAGATATGAGACAGTATCAATCCATAACGGTTTAATAATTAAATATCCCTAGTCGTAGTATTATCGAGATTGGACATCGATAATGCGGAATAGACTAGTATTGCACTTGTGCGTGTTATTGAAGCGTAACGACATAGTTCTCATATATTTAAGTATTGGATACTTATGCAAGTGTGATAGGAGGTTGTATTTACCGATGGTACGGAAACAGCTTCGCTCTGAATAGACCCCGCAGAATCCCATTGGTAGTATGACTATGTGTCTATAGGAATCCGCATCAGGGTAGGTGTATTTGGTCTTAACCTGAGACTTGCATCGCTAGTACTTGTGACTATCAATACGCTTTGGTTTTGGTCGTCCGGGACTTTAACAGGTTTTGTGTACGTGTGGGACACAGAAACTGGGTGACACATGCTGTTTCGGGCTCGCGGCCCGGTTGGGAGTACGGAGTAGCCCACGGGGGACTAAACCGGAGAATAATGGAGTCGCCACCCGGTGTGAACCAGGAAAATGATTTAAGGCGCACTCACCCCTCGCAAGGGAAGACCTCAAACCGTTGGGTTCAGAATGGTCTCTTACTTATGCCATTTGTAATAAAATGATTTGTGCAATAATTCAACCAAGCCTAAGCAACATTTATTTCCAAGGATAATTTACTCCTAAGTTCGCATGCATAAGTACAAAGCTCATATCTAAGTTTGCATATAACACATTTTTCATGTTTGCATACAACCTATTTACATATAATCTAGGTTCGAATTTGCATGCATAAAGGTAAATTAACATACGGCAAACATACAACTTAATAAGCACATTGTACTCATACATGTGAGGAATACAGATAAATGGAAATTGTACAATCATGCGAAATAAAGAGAAGCAATCAGATTCGTAATACAAAGGGATAACTAATAGGGGCAATTATGCATGAAATATGATGAAAAAGACTCAGTTCAGTGTGTGTTCGTTTGTGTAGCGTTCGTAAATGCGTTCAGACGGTAAACAAAGGTTCGCGTTCGTGTAGCGTTTGAAAACCCGTTCGGATGGTAGCAGAAGGTTCGACCTAATACATGATAAAATGAAGAAAATACGTGCGTGTTCGTGTAGCGTTTGTAAAACGCGTTCGAATGGTAAACAGACGGTTCGCGTTCGTGTAGCGTTCGAGAACGCGTTCGAACGAAACCAGACCTGGTGCATGCAACACATACATACATAAACAAATCTACAATGTAGGACCTCACGTGTCCGATTGAACTCATTCCCATCCAATCATGTGTACCTCGCCCGGCGCGGTAAAGCATCCTGGTAAAGGATTTTAACCCCTCGAAATAGAGGACCTTTAATTCGACTTACTAAGCCCATGCGCTAATAACACAATGCATATAAGAAATAAAAAGAAACAACAATATTGGACTTCGTATACCCGATTGAACACATCTCACATTCAACCAAATATACATCGTCCGGCGCGGCAAATCATCGTGGTAAATGATTTTAACCCCTCGAAATAGAGGACCTTTAATCGCACTTACTAAGCCCATGCGCTAATAACACAATACATATAAGAGATAAAAAACAACATATCGGACTTCGTATACCCGATTGAACACATCTCACATTCAACCGAATATACATCATCCGGCGCGGCAAAGCATCGTGGTAAAGGATTTTAACCCCTCGAAATAGAGGACCTTTAATCGTACTTACTAAGCCCATGCGCTTTACCTCATCATTACTCAAACAAATAACATGCAGAATTTAAATAGCGGATAATAAACGAATCAAAACAACATAAAAAAAAATATGCGCCATTTGCTCAAGTGGTACGTGGAGTTGTATCCAAAGTACAGACCGCACTACCGTCCATTCGGATTCGCTACGAAATTTATGTCTTGCTTTCCATCCTATATACCACAAGAGGCGACACATTTTCCATTTTATTCAAAACACAACATGCATCCATGAATGACTCTCATACGAAATAAATAGGTAAAACAATTACAAGATGATTAAAAATGAATACAAAAAGTGCCCACAGGTCTAACCTTTTATGTCGACTCTCGGAAGTACCGTACGCGGTCTTCAGAAGGGGGGATGCTCCGCAACTCCTCCGGTTCACTGGTTCAACGTTTCCCTTTGATGCTTCACTTTCGGGCTGCCGTTTTCCCTCCATTTCGCTACTGTTTTGCTGCTGTTTTGCTGCTGTATTCTTACTGTTTTAGGTGATATTATAGTATAGTTTTTAGTTACTGTTTTGGGGATTTAGGGGCTGTGATTTTCGATAGTTTAGGGCCGTATGGGCGTTGTGATTTTTGGTAGTGTAGGGGGATTATATGGGGCTGCTGTTTCGGTGGATGTAGGGAGGAGGAGGAGAGAAAATTCTTTGTTGTTTTTTTGAGTGTATTATGTGGGAATGAGCTAGGTTGTCAATGCCTTGTAGAATTTTTATGGTTTGTATGAATGTGCTAGCCCCTTGGATGTGTGGTGGAGGCTTCTTTTTATAGGCAAAGGCTAGGGTTAATCCTGTTGGAGAAGGAATGAGAGATCATGCAATAAAGGTGAGATATTTTTTATGTTATACAAGGAAAATAAAAGATTGATTGGAGACAAGATTTGGCTAAATTGGGGGTGATTTATTTTTTGTTTAGGTAAGTGGATTTGTTATTTTTTAGTAGGTGATTATCTTATATTTGGTATGTGATTTATAGATTTGCTTTAATTTCACCATGTGTTAAATATGCATTTTATTAATTGGGATGTGTTTTATTGGCTTTGGTGGGCTAATTGGGCTTGGGTGTGAGGCTAGCAGCAAAACCAGAAATACCGATGCCATTCGAACGCCGATTCGAACGCTACACGAATGCCCGCAATCTGCTTGATGTTCGAACGTGGTCACGAATGCAGCATGGATGAAAAACAGTGAACTTGTGAAATGAATCTGATGACATGCTTATTCTGAATTTCCCCTTCCGACGTCCGTTTCCCGCGACTTTCGTGACTTTAAAGGTAGTGTCTGCAAATGAGACTCATCATAGGGACTTATATGCAAAAATGCAGTGCCTACAGTCACCCCCACTTTGATGGGACTTGTGTAACGTGTAACAGTGACAATTCTATCAAAGTTATGCAATGCATTTTTACTTACCTGGCTCGCCAGCTGCCACTTGACTTGCCATGTGTTGAGTTGAGTCGATTTGGTGGTGAGGTACTGCGACCCCTGGTTCATTCTCGAACCGTGGCTGTCATGTGGTCTATTCCTGAACCTTTACCGTGAGGTGTCCATTCCCGAACCGTTACTGTGATGTGGTCCATTCCAGAACCGTTACTGTAATGTGGTCCATTCCAGAACCGGTACTGTAAAGTGGTCCATTCCCGAACCGTTACTGTGATGTGGTCCATTCCAAAACCGTTACTGTGAGGTGGTCCATTCCCGAACCGTTACTATATGAGGTGGTCCATTCCCGAACCGTGTTTCCATTCCTGGAGTGCCATTCTCGGCTTGTTCATTCTCGAACTCTGCTCCATTATTGGATTGCCTTTCTCGGCTTGTTCATTCTCAAACTCTGCTCCATTCTCGGATTGCCATTCTCGGCATGTTCATTCTAGAACCTTGCTCCATTCTTGGATTGCCATTCTCGGCTTGTTCATTCTCGAAACTGTGTTTCCATCCTCGGAGTGCCATTCTCAGCTTGTTCATTCTCAAACCTTACTCTATTCTCGGCAAAACTGATACTGAACTAAAGTGGGCCTCGCCTTCAGAGTGCCATACTCGGCCAGACTGATTCTGAACTAATGTGGGCCTCGCCCCCAGAGTGCCATACCCGGCAGAACTGATACTGAACTATGTGGGCCTCGCCCTCAGAGTGCCATACCCAGTAAGACTGATTCTGAACTAAAGTGGGCCTCCCCCCAGAGCGCCATACCCGGTAAGAGTGATTCTGATAAATATATGGGCCTCGCCCCTAGAGTGCCATACCCGGCAAGACTAATTCTGATAAATATGGGGGCCTCACCGCCAGAGTGCCATACCCGGCAAGATTGATATTGATGCTAACATGGGTCAATATCAGAATCCACGAACGGTTTAATAAGATATGAGATAATATTAATCCACGAACGGTTTAATCATTAAATATTCGTAGTCGTAGTATTAACGAGACTGGACATCGATAATGTGGAATAGACTAGTATTACACTTGTGCGAGTTATGGAAGTTAACGACATAGTTCTCATATATTTAAGTATTGGATACATATGCAAGTTTGATAGGAGATTATGTTAGTCGTTGGACCAGGAATAGCTTCGCTCTGGATAGACCACTCGGAATCCCATTGGTAGTATTACTATGTGTCTTTGGGAATCCTAATCAGGATAGGTGTGTGTGGTATTAACCTGAGACTTGCATCGCTAATACTTGCGACAATCAGTATATTTTGGTTTTGGTCGTCCGGAACTTTAACAGGTTCTGTGTACGCCTCTTCTGGGTATACTGAGAATCGTAGCGCGTATGGGTGTGATGTCAAGATGGGAGTATCACTTCAATCATATGGAGATGATGATCACACAGGGATACGAAATTAGTACTCTTAAATGCTGCAGCTATCGGGATAATATGACTAGGTCATGATTATCCGATTACAGAGACTAGTTGCTAGTGATCCGATATATGCTTTGTACGGGGTAGACACAATTTATACCCTAGGCCTAACATGTGACATCCGATACTGGATCGTATTACGCAATACATTGTATATTTGCATGATATAGATTATATATTCTTCGTTGAATATTTCTGGAGAATTGGGTAGGCACGATGCTTTGCTAGAAGCCAACCATGTCTTATAAATCGGTGAGAACGTGGTACGCGGTATGCACTTGTTGGATATTCTGACAACCGTATTTACTACCAAAATATCCAGGGATCTCTTGGGTCGCTTCCCAAAGATTGACCGATAACATTTGACTCGAACATAATTAATCTGGGATTAATTATGAGAGAGAAAATTAATCTGGGATTAATTACGGCAATAATTTATCTGGGATTTAAATTCATCTAGAAAAGAGAACGTGATTAATTTAGAATTAATCAATTAAATAATATATTGGATATATTAATAGAAATTCGATTTCAATGCGGAATTAAAATTAGATTTTAATTCGGGCAAACGAATTAATTTGGAATTAATTCGTAAGCGACTTTCGTAATAATTTTGCTAGGCATTATTATTTAATTAAATTGGTTTTAATTGTGTCAAAACGGAAAATTCGTTTAATCAGATTAAACGAACCCGAGCCCAAATGTGTTGTGTAAGACAACTTGAATTTTAAATTTAAAGTGGTGGGACCCACTAACTTACATCACTAGTCATTAGTTGATGGAAGTGGTTGGATGTATTTAATGCATTATTTCTTCCAACACAATTAGTTTGCTTTTTGGAAAAGATATACACAACTTTGGAAGTCAACTTTGGAATTAGTTTTTTGGAAAAACAAAATATCAAAAACTATATCTCCTCCTCTACCTCATTGCCGTGAGTTCTTCTTCTCCAAAGAAAATTTTGTTTGAAAAGTTTCAATTAGTTAGCACTTAAAGGAGTCTTGCGAGGTGATAGGGAAACTTACCCTTAAGTTTGGAATTCATTTTCCAAGCTTGGAGCTTCCAACATATAAAAAAAGATTTTGAAATCCAACTTCTCATCCGCTCAATGTAAGTTAATTCTGTAACTTATCATGATTTTATTCACACTAGAACCATGTTTAGAATCCTTGGGATGTCATGAACAAACTAAGAATGGTATCAGAGCCACCTAAACTTGATTTAAAATCTAGGGTTCTAAACTTTATTTGGGGATTTTATGCTTGGAGTATGAAAATTCGAAATTGGTTATTTGGTTATGCTTGGATGATGGTAACTTAGAGTTATACATCAATGATTTTTGAAAAATTGATTGGATCTATTTTTCCTCTAATTCCATGTCTTGGCTGAATCTATACCCTTGGAGCTCTCATGGTGATTTTTTGAAATTAGACTATTGGATGAGTTTAAAGCATGAAATGAATGTTAATTGTTGGTTTAATTGGATTGAAATCAAAATTGAATGTTGTTTCATGTGATTGTTGTGGGATGAAGCATGTTGGAATGGATTGATTTTGCCTCAATTTTATGTTGGACATGAATTTGAGAATTAAAGTATGTTTAATTAGATTAATTGATGTTTTGGAAATATTAGATTAATCAAATAATTATGGTAATTGCACTTTAATTGGATTAATATGTAATTTGGAATAATATATTAATTTAATTTGTTGTATTTGGGCTAATGGGCTTGGTTGGGCCAATAATGGTTTTGGACAATTGGGTTGGACATGATTGGGCCTAAAACCATTTCCATAAAGTCCAAATATGATTATTGGGCCTTTAATAATTTAATTGGGCCTAATTGGCCTAAATTGATTTTGTGGCATATGGTGATTCCTAACTTGGGCCTCGGCATCTTGGGTTGGATCCATAATGGCCAAAGCCCATGCCTAAAGAATTAATTGAAAGCTCATTGGACTTTAATTGAATTGGCATTGGATGCTAATTGGGCCTTTGAGACCCAACTGGATTGGATTTGGAATCCAAGTCTAAAATGCACTATTAAAAGTGTAATTATTTAATTTGGAATTAATATGAATTAGTATTGGATACAATTTAAATTGGATTTAAAATTGTAGTTCGATATAATTCAAGAATACGTACTTTGAGTATTTATTCTTAAACGAGTTGGACTCGCACAAATCAAATCGTTGTATGAACATTGGATGGTCATTAATCAAAGATTAATTAAATGGATTATTATTGATTGACAGCATGCTTTGTGTGAATACTGGATGTATTTGTATGAATAATGTATATCGGATGAATATTAGTTGGGTGGAGGCAATTTTGGAAATTGTTGTAAGTATGGTACTTATTTATTAAATTGGACCTGCGTGTCCAGCCTTTCACCTCCTTATCTCTTTTTATTTCTCTTCTCACTGATTCCCCTCAATGCACATGAGGTTTCTTTATGTATTATGTAATTGAGTAGAAGAATGTAAAGTGCTAGTGGGAGAGAGGAAAGAGAGAGTGATTTGTTCGAGGAATAAATTGTATTATATATCCATCCGCATATTATTATTAATTTATTCGCACCTTATTATTCTTTTAGAATGCATGTTTAAGAATGTATGATGAGACCTAATCAAAGATAATAAATTGGTTGCCAATTTACGAGAAAAACCATCACTTTAATATTAAGCGTTTTTCCTTCCATTGAGTGGTTCTTTCTCAAGATCCAAGATTGGCTTTGATTTGTTGGCCAAAGTCAATATCATTTTCCAACGTGGATGTGTTTGAACTACAAAGGTTTTGTTATATATCGCATGTCTTGGGCAGTTGTGACTTGTTGGCCAAAGTCAAGGTCACTTCTTGTTCATCGACATAGATTACGAAGCTTTCCCACTGTCAATGGGTCACGCTTAACTGGAATCATTAAGCTTGTTGAGCCAAAGCCAAGGCTTAGTTGATTCAGAGGAAAAAGTTCGGATGATATATTGGATATATGTTTTGGACTTGCAGGTCCACCTACCGGATCTAGGAATTGGATGGGATCCAATTGATCTTAAAGATCTACCTAGTTAAGTTTCATACAGCTTGTTGGCCAAAGTCAAGGTTGTGTGTTATTTAACGGGATCCTAGCCCAGGGTTTCCCGAGTACTCAACAGAGGGTTAAAGGCTCGCCGAAAAATAGTGGGAGGCCAGTATTAAATTTGTAATTTTGTTTAATACTTGCTAATAAACGCTCTTTTAATTATTATATCTCATTATATATATATATATATATATATATATATATATTAGTTGGACTAATATTGTTTTATTACTTTCTATGAACAATTAGACTGTACAAGACACTACTCCATTTGTAGTTGGTTATATAGTTGGACTATAGTAACCATTACATTTTGAGTGTACCCAAAATCGTTGATTGAATAGTTGGACTATTGCAATCGAGATGGCTGGAAAGATTGGAGTTAGAGACATAATCATGGGCAAAAATGTCTTTAACGGCGCCAATTTTCCAGATTGGGAGATGAATCTCATGATTGTCCTGGGATCCTAGAAGTTGCTCTATGTTATAGACATACCTCTCGGACCTGAGCCCGGAAATGAGCGGGTAGTTGATCATGAGCTTTGGAAGACTCGTCGAGATGATAACTTTACCGCTCAATCCGTCATGCTTGCCGCAATGACCCCTCAATTTCATCGTCAAAACAAAGGATTGGATCCTTACAATTTGATGTTGAAATTGAAAGACATTTACAGATCTAACCTTATATCTCAGAAGTACGAATTGCAAAAAAGTTCTTCCGCTCGCGTATGTCAGAGGGTACATCTGTCGAGCACTATGTGTCGCAGATGATTGCTGACATCAAACAGCTAGGTCAGCTATGGATATCCTTCGAGGCTGAGACTTCTATATATTTGATCTTACAGTCTTTTCCCGACTGCTAGGGCGGGTTCATCATGAACTACAATATGATGAACCAAGAAAAGACTATTGGAGAGTTGATGGCGATGCTGAAAGAAGTAGAGCCAGAGCTTCTGAAGGGCAAGAAGCGCGAGGCGCATCTTACTTTGACATCTCAGAAGGCCAAGGCTTGGCCGAAGGCTTCTGGAGGAGTGAAGAAGAAGAAGAAGAAAAAAGGCAAGGTAAAATCATCGAAGTCTTCTGGGAAGACTAAGGACAAATCCCAAGATGTCTGCCTACACGTGGCAAACGGGGTCACTGAAAGCTTGACTGCCGTGAGTACAAGGTAGAGTTGAAGAAAGCGAGGGCGGGACAGGCTCCGGCTTCAGGTATGTTTTGTTATTGAAATAAACATGTCCACTACTGGTTTAAAAAATTGGATTTTTGATTCTGGATGTGGTACTCATATATGTACTGATGTGCAGGATCTGCAGAATAGCAGAAGACTGGCTTCAGGAGAGATCGACCTCCGAGTCGGAAATGGGACAAGAGTCACCGTTTTGGCCGTTGGCACCTATATTTTGAATTTTCCCTCGAAGCATGTACTTAATTTAGGAGACTATTATTTTGTACCTAGTTTGACTAATATCATATCTGTATCTTTTTTAACCCGATGTGGGTATACTTTTGTATTCCAGAACACTGAGTGTTTTGTATATAAAGCAGATGTTTTGATATGTACAGCTGATGTTAATAATGGTCTTTATATTTTGAATATTAATGAATCTCAAACATATAACATGACAAACAAAAGGCTCAAATTGAGTAACACAGATGAAACTTATCTGTGGCATTTTCGTCTGGGACATAATAACAAGACTCGTATATCCACACTTTCGAAGAGTGGATACTTGGACGGATTTGATCCTAATTCATATGACGTCTACGAATCCTGTTTATTAGGCAAAATGCCTAAAACACCTTTTAGTGGTAAGGGTGTACGTGCCGCCGAAATGTTAGCCCTCATTCATAGTAACGTATGTGGGCACATGTCTAGCCAGGCTAGAGGTGGATATGAATACTTCGTAACCTTTATGGATGATGCATCGCGTTATGGTTATGTATCTTATGAGACACTAGTCGGAAAATTTTGAGAAATTCAAAGAGTTTTGACACGAAATAGAAAAACAGACCTGTAAAAGTATTAAAACATTATGGTCAGACCGTGGTGGAGAATACTTGAGCAATGAGTTTCTCGATTACTTGAAAGAATATGGTATTCTTTCACAGTGGACTCCTCCCGGAACACCTCAATTGAACGGTGTGTTCGAACGGAGAAACCGAACTTTGTTGGACATGGAAAGGTTTATGATGAGTCGCACTGAGCTACCAATTTCCTTCTGGGGATACACATTGAATATTGCAATACTTATTTTGAATAAGGTTCCTTCAAAGTCTGTTGGACAGACTCCATATGAAATATAGACAGGAAAGAAACCGGGTTTCTCATTCCTGAAGATTTGGGGATGCTGGGCATATGTTAAACATTTGGATGGTACAAAACTAGAACCCAAATCGGATAAGAGCCTATTTGTAGGTTATCCTAGGGAAACCAAAGGGTATTACTTCTACAACCCATAAGAGAACAATATATTTATTGCTCACCGCCAGAGTGCCATACCCGGCAAGACTAATTCTGATAAATATGGGGGCCTCACCGCCAGAGTGCCATACCCGGCAAGATTGATATTGATGCTAACATGGGTCAATATCAGAATCCACGAACGGTTTAATAAGATATGAGATAATATTAATCCACGAACGGTTTAATCATTAAATATTCGTAGTCGTAGTATTAAACGACTGGACATCGATAATGTGGAATAGACTAGTATTACACTTGTGCGAGTTATGGAAGTTAACGACATAGTTCTCATATATTTAAGTATTGGATACATATGCAAGTTTGATAGGAGATTATGTTAGTCGTTGGACCAGGAATAGCTTCGCTCTGGATAGACCACTCGGAATCCCATTGGTAGTATTACTATGTGTCTTTGGGAATCCTAATCAGGATAGGTGTGTGTGGTATTAACCTGAGACTTGCATCGCTAATACTTGCGACAATCAGTATATTTTGGTTTTGGTCGTCCGGAACTTTAACAGGTTCTGTGTACGCCTCTTCTGGGTATACTGAGAATCGTAGCGTATTGGGTGTGATGTCAAGATGGGAGTATCACTTCAATCATATGGAGATGATGATCACACAGGGATACGAAATTAGTACTCTTAAATGCTGCAGCTATCGGGATAATATGACTAGGTCATGATTATCCGATTACAGAGACTAGTTGCTAGTGATCCGATATATGCTTTGTACGGGGTAGACACAATTTATACCCTAGGCCTAACATGTGACATCCGATACTGGATCGTATTACGCAATACATTGTATATTATGCATGATATAGATTATATATTCTTCGTTGAATATTTCTGGAGAATTGGGTAGGCACGATGCTTTGCTAGAAGCCAACCATGTCTTATAAATCGGTGAGAATGTGGTACGCGGTATGCACTTGTTGGATATTCTGACAACCGTATTTACTACCAAAATATCCAGGGATCTCTTGGGTCGCTTCCCAAAGATTGACCGATAACATTTGACTCGAACATAATTAATCTGGGATTAATTATGAGAGAGAAAATTAATCTGGGATTAATTACGGCAATAATTTATCTGGGATTTAAATTCATCTAGAAAAGAGAACGTGATTAATTTAGAATTAATCAATTAAATAATATATGGATATATTAATAGAAATTCGATTTCAATGCGGAATTAAAATTAGATTTTAATTCGGGCAAACGAATTAATTTGGAATTAATTCGTAAGCGACTTTCGTAATAATTTTGCTAGGCATTATTATTTAATTAAATTGGTTTTAATTGTGTCAAAACGGAAAATTCGTTTAATCAGATTAAACGAACCCGAGCCCAAAATGTGTTGTGTAAGACAACTTGAATTTTAAATTTAAAGTGGTGGGACCCACTAACTTACATCACTAGTCATTAGTTGATGGAAGTGGTTGGATGTATTTAATGCATTATTTCTTCCAACACAATTAGTTTGCTTTTTGGAAAAGATATACACAACTTTGGAAGTCAACTTTGGAATTAGTTTTTTGGAAAAACAAAATATCAAAAACTATATCTTCCTCTCTACCTCATTGCCGTGAGTTCTTCTTCTCCAAAGAAAATTTTGTTTGAAAAGTTTCAATTAGTTAGCACTTAAAGGAGTCTTGCGAGGTGATAGGGAAACTTACCCTTAAGTTTGGAATTCATTTTCCAAGCTTGGAGCTTCCAACATATAAAAAAAGATTTTGAAATCCAACTTCTCATCCGCTCAATGTAAGTTAATTCTGTAACTTATCATGATTTTATTCACACTAGAACCATGTTTAGAATCCTTGGGATGTCATGAACAAACTAAGAATGGTATCAGAGCCACCTAAACTTGATTTAAAATCTAGGGTTCTAAACTTTATTTGGGGATTTTATGCTTGGAGTATGAAAATTCGAATTGGTTATTTGGTTATGCTTGGATGATGGTAACTTAGAGTTATACATCAATGATTTTTGAAAAATTAATTGGATCTATTTTTCCTCTAATTCCATGTCTTGGCTGAATCTATACCCTTGGAGCTCTCATGGTGATTTTTTGAAATTAGACTATTGGATGAGTTTAAAGCATGAAATGAATGTTAATTGTTGGTTTAATTGGATTGAAATCAAAATTGAATGTTGTTTCATGTGATTGTTGTGGGATGAAGCATGTTGGAATGGATTGATTTTGCCTCAATTTTATGTTGGACATGAATTTGAGAATTAAAGTATGTTTAATTAGATTAATTGATGTTTTGGAAATATTAGATTAATCAAATAATTATGGTAATTGCACTTTAATTGGATTAATATGTAATTTGGAATAATATATTAATTTATTTAATTTGTTGTATTTGGGCTAATGGGCTTGGTTGGGCCAATAATGGTTTTGGACAATTGGGTTGGACATGATTGGGCCTAAAACCATTTCCATAAAGTCCAAATATGATTATTGGGCCTTTAATAATTTAATGGGCCTAATTGGCCTAAATTGATTTTGTGGCATATGGTGATTCCTAACTTGGGCCTCGGCATCTTGGGTTGGATCCATAATGGCCAAAGCCCATGCCTAAAGAATTAATTGAAAGCTCATTGGACTTTAATTGAATTGGCATTGGATGCTAATTGGGCCTTTGAGACCCAACTGGATTGGATTTGGAATCCAAGTCTAAAATGCACTATTAAAAGTGTAATTATTTAATTTGGAATTAAATATGAATTAGTATTGGATACAATTTAAATTGGATTTAAAATTGTAGTTCGATATAATTCAAGAATACGTACTTTGAGTATTTATTCTTAAACGAGTTGGACTCGCACAAATCAAATCGTTGTATGAACATTGGATGGTCATTAATCAAAGATTAATTAAATGGATTAGATTGATTGACAGCATGCTTTGTGTGAATACTTGGATGTATTTGTATGAATAATGTATATCGGATGAATATTAGTTGGGTGGAGGCAATTTTGGAAATTGTTGTAAGTATGGTACTTATTTATTAAATTGGACCTGCGTGTCCAGCCTTTCACCTCCTTATCTCTTTTTATTTCTCTTCTCACTGATTCCCCTCAATGCACATGAGGTTTCTTTATGTATTATGTAATTGAGTAGAAGAATGTAAAGTGCTAGTGGGAGAGAGGAAAGAGAGAGTGATTTGTTCGAGGAATAAATTGTATTATATATCCATCCGCATATTATTATTAATTTATTCGCACCTTATTATTCTTTTAGAATGCATGTTTAAGAATGTATGATGAGACCTAATCAAAGATAATAAATTGGTTGCCAATTTACGAGAAAAACCATCACTTTAATATTAAGCGTTTTTCCTTCCATTGAGTGGTTCTTTCTCAAGATCCAAGATTGGCTTTGATTTGTTGGCCAAAGTCAATATCATTTTCCAACGTGGATGTGTTTGAACTACAAAGGTTTTGTTATATATCGCATGTCTTGGGCAGTTGTGACTTGTTGGCCAAAGTCAAGGTCACTTCTTGTTCATCGACATAGATTACGAAGCTTTCCCACTGTCAATGGGTCACGCTTAACTGGAATCATTAAGCTTGTTGAGCCAAAGCCAAGGCTTAGTTGATTCAGAGGAAAAAGTTCGGATGATATATTGGATATATGTTTTGGACTTGCAGGTCCACCTACCGGATCTAGGAATTGGATGGGATCCAATTGATCTTAAAGATCTACCTAGTTAAGTTTCATACAGCTTGTTGGCCAAAGTCAAGGTTGTGTGTTATTTAACGGGATCCTAGCCCAGGGTTTCCCGAGTACTCAACAGAGGGTTAAAGGCTCGCCGAAAAAATAGTGGGAGGCCAGTATTAAATTTGTAATTTTTGTTTAATACTTGCTAATAAACGCTCTTTTAATTATTATATCTCATTATATATATATATATATATATATATATATATATTAGTTGGACTAATATGTTTTATTACTTTCTATGAACAATTAGACTGTACAAGACACTACTCCATTTGTAGTTGGTTATATAGTTGGACTATAGTAACCATTACATTTTGAGTGTACCCAAAATCGTTGATTGAATAGTTGGACTATTGCAATCGAGATGGCTGGAAGATTGAGTGAGTTAGAGACATAATCATGGGCAAAAATGTCTTTAACGGCGCCAATTTTCCAGATTGGAGATGAATCTCATGATTGTCCTGGGATCCTAGAATGCTCTATGTTATAGACATACCTCTCGGACCTGAGCCCGGAAATGAGCGGGTAGTTGATCATGAGCTTTGGAAGACTCGTCGAGATGATAACTTTACCGCTCAATCCGTCATGCTTGCCGCAATGACCCCTCAATTTCATCGTCAAAACAAAGGATTGGATCCTTACAATTTGATGTTGAAATTGAAAGACATTTACAGATCTAACCTTATATCTCAGAAGTACGAATTGCAAAAGAAGTTCTTCCGCTCGCGTATGTCAGAGGGTACATCTGTCGAGCACTATGTGTCGCAGATGATTGCTGACATCAAACAGCTAGGTCAGCTATGGATATCCTTCGAGGCTGAGACTTCTATATATTTGATCTTACAGTCTTTTCCCGACTGCTAGGGCGGGTTCATCATGAACTACAATATGATGAACCAAGAAAAGACTATTGGAGAGTTGATGGCGATGCTGAAAGAAGTAGAGCCAGAGCTTCTGAAGGGCAAGAAGCGCGAGGCGCATCTTACTTTGACATCTCAGAAGGCCAAGGCTTGGCCGAAGGCTTCTGGAGGAGTGAAGAAGAAGAAGAAGAAAAAAGGCAAGGTAAAATCATCGAAGTCTTCTGGGAAGACTAAGGACAAATCCCAAGATGTCTGCCTACACTGTGGCAAACGGGGTCACTGAAAGCTTGACTGCCGTGAGTACAAGGTAGAGTTGAAGAAAGCGAGGGCGGGACAGGCTCCGGCTTCAGGTATGTTTGTTATTGAAATAAACATGTCCACTACTGGTTTAAAAAATTGGATTTTTGATTCTGGATGTGGTACTCATATATGTACTGATGTGCAGGATCTGCAGAATAGCAGAAGACTGGCTTCAGGAGAGATCGACCTCCGAGTCGGAAATGGGACAAGAGTCACCGTTTTGGCCGTTGGCACCTATATTTTGAATTTTCCCTCGAAGCATGTACTTAATTTAGGAGACTATTATTTTGTACCTAGTTTGACTAGGAATATCATATCTGTATCTTTTTTAACCCGATGTGGGTATACTTTTGTATTCCAGAACACTGAGTGTTTTGTATATAAAGCAGATGTTTTGATATGTACAGCTGATGTTAATAATGGTCTTTATATTTTGAATATTAATGAATCTCAAACATATAACATGACAAACAAAAGGCTCAAATTGAGTAACACAGATGAAACTTATCTGTGGCATTTTCGTCTGGGACATAATAACAAGACTCGTATATCCACACTTTCGAAGAGTGGATACTTGGACGGATTTGATCCTAATTCATATGACGTCTACGAATCCTGTTTATTAGGCAAAATGCCTAAAACACCTTTTAGTGGTAAGGGTGTACGTGCCGCCGAAATGTTAGCCCTCATTCATAGTAACGTATGTGGGCACATGTCTAGCCAGGCTAGAGGTGGATATGAATACTTCGTAACCTTTATGGATGATGCATCGCGTTATGGTTATGTGTATCTTATGAGACACTAGTCGGAAAATTTTGAGAAATTCAAAGAGTTTTGACACGAAATAGAAAAACAGACCTGTAAAAGTATTAAAACATTATGGTCAGACCGTGGTGGAGAATACTTGAGCAATGAGTTTCTCGATTACTTGAAAGAATATGGTATTCTTTCACAGTGGACTCCTCCCGGAACACCTCAATTGAACGGTGTGTTCGAACGGAGAAACCGAACTTTGTTGGACATGGAAAGGTTTATGATGAGTCGCACTGAGCTACCAATTTCCTTCTGGGGATACACATTGAATATTGCAATACTTATTTTGAATAAGGTTCCTTCAAAGTCTGTTGGACAGACTCCATATGAAATATAGACAGGAAAGAAACCGGGTTTCTCATTCCTGAAGATTTGGGGATGCTGGGCATATGTTAAACATTTGGATGGTACAAAACTAGAACCCAAATCGGATAAGAGCCTATTTGTAGGTTATCCTAGGGAAACCAAAGGGTATTACTTCTACAACCCATAAGAGAACAATATATTTATTGCTCTTAATGAGTTTTCCTCGAAAAGGAATTCATAGATGCAGAGACAAGTGGGAGGAAAGTAGAACTCGATGAAAATCGGAGTGATATTGTTCCTGGCACCGACCCCCTCTCGGAACACCAACAGTCCATCAGGGATAAGACTGTTCCATAATCTTCTAATACACAAGAACCGCGTAGGTCGGAGAGAGTCAGAAAATAACCTGAGAGGTATGGGTTTTTGATCTCACCTCATGTAGATATTAATCTTATTGAGGACAATGAGCCGGCTACGTATGAGGAAGCGATACAAGGTATCGACTTCGTTTTATGGAAAGAGGCCATGAAGTCCTAAATGGATTCCATGTATACCAACAAGTTTGGACACTGGTTGATGCACCAGAAGGCGTTAAGCCTATTGGTTGTAAATGGGTCTTCAAGAAGAAGACATACATGGATGGCAACATAGAAACGTACAAAGCTAGGCTTGTAGCGAAAGGGTATCGTCAATGACATGGTGTCGATTACGAAGAAACCTTTTCACATGTTGTCATGATTAAATCCATTCGGATAATGCTTGTTATTGCTGCATATTTTGATTATGAAATATGGCAGATGGACGTCAAAACCGCTTTCCTTAACGGAAACCTTTTGGAGGATGTTTATATGCAACAGCCTGATGGTTTTGTAATGCCAAAACATGCAAACAAGGTTTGCAAGTTAAATCGATCCATTTATGGATTGAAGCAAACATCGAGTTCTTGGAACCAATGTTTTGATGAGATCATAAAAGAATATTGTTTCATTCAAAACGAATATGATTCTTTTGTATATAAGAAGGTTAGTGTGAGCGAACTGACATTCGTTGTCCTATATGTTGATGATGTATTGCTTTTAGGCAATGAAATTCCCATGCTACAATTGGTGAAAGCTTGGCTTTCATTAAAATTCTCCATGAAAGACCTAGGAGAAGCATCCTTTATTCCGGGAATAAGGATCTACCGGGATAGATCTAGAAAGCTGCTTGGACAATCCCAAAGCTCGTACATTGACAAAGTGTTGATGAGATTCAACATGGATCAGTCTAAGAGGGGGCTGCTTTCAGTGTCACATGGCGTCTCTCTATATAAGGACATGTGTCCTAAAACACAAGATGGAAGAGATACCTTGAGTCGGATCTCGTATGCTTCCGCAGTCGGATCGATCATGTATGCCATGATATATACACGACCTGATGTCTCGTATGTTTTGAGCATGTGCAGTCGCTATCAGGCTGATCCAGGTGATGGTCACTGGATTGCTGTTAAGAACATCCTTAAGTATCTTAGATGAACTAAGGATGCTTTCTTAGTCATTGGTGACTGGGTTCACCGATGCAAGTTTCCAAACCGATAAAGACGACTCAAACTCGCAATCGGGGTATATATTTTGTTTGAGCAACGGAGCAGTGATCTGGAAATCTTCCAAGCAAGAGACTGTTGCCGATTTTACAACAAAAGCGGAATATATCACTGCAGCTGAGGCAGCAAAAGATGCAGTTTAGATCTGTAAATTCTTAATTGGATTAGGATTAGTTCCGTTAGCAGCTGCGCCCATACATTTGTATTGTGACAATAACAGGGCTATAGCGCAGGCTAAGAAACCGCAGTCTCATCAACGATCCAAGCATGTACTTCGACATTTCCATCTGATTCGTGAGATTATACATCGTGGCGATGTGAAGATAGAAAAGATCGCTTCAGATGACAACATTGCAAATCCGCTGACGAAAGCTATTTCTCAGCAAAAGTTTGAGCGACATGTACATAGTTCAAGTGTTAGATACTTGAGTGATTAGCTATGAGCCAAGTGGGAGATTGTTGTACAATTATGACCCATAGCATCACTATTTGTAAAAGATATGGTATTTTTATACAAATTAACTATGTGACAAAGGAAATTGCTATTTGATCATTTTGTAATTGGATTACTTGAATATATAAATGATAAAAGTCATTATGATTAGTTCCGGATTAATAAGATATGCGACAGTATTAATCCATGAATGGTTTAATCATTAAACATTCCTAGTCGTAGTATTATCGAGACTGGACATCGATAATGCAGAATAGACTAGTATTACACTTGTGCGCGTTATGGAAGCTTAACGACATAGTTCTCATATATTTAAGTATTGGATACTTATGCAAGTGTGATAGGAGGTTTTGTTAGCCGTTGGACTGGGAACAGCTTCGCTCTGGATAGACCCCTTGGAATCCTATTGGTAGTATGACTATGTGTCTATAGGAATCTGAATCAGGGTAGGTGTATGTGGTCTTAACCTGAGACTTTCATCGCTAATACTTGTGACAATCAGTATACTTTGGTTTTGGTCGTCCAGAGCTTTAATAGGTTCTGTGTATGCCTCTTCTGGGTATACTGAGAATCGTAGTGTATTGGGTGTGATGTCAATATGGGAGTATCACTTCAGTCATATGGAGATGATGATCAAGCATGGATATGGAACAAGTACTCTTAAATGGTGCAGTTATCGGGATAATATGACTAGGTCATGATTATCCGATTACAGAGACTAGTTACTAGTAATCCGATATATGCTTCGTACGGGGCAGACACAATTCCAGCCCTAGGCCTAGCTTGTGACATCCGATATTGGATCGTATTACGCAATACATTGTATACTATGTCTGATACATATTATATATTCTTCGTTGAATATTTCTGGAGAATTGGGTAGGCACGGTGCTTTGCTAGAAGCCAACCATGTCTTGTAAATCGGTGAGAACGTGGTATGCGGTACGCACGTGTTAGATAGTCCGACAACCGTATTTACTGCCAACATATCCAGGGATCTCTTGGATCCCTTCCCAAAGATTCACCGATGACATTTGACTCGAATAGAATTAATATGGGATTAATTATGAGGGAGAAAATTAATATCGGATTAATTACGACAATAATTTATCTGAGATTAAAATTCATCTAGAAGAGAGAACGCGATTAATTTGGAATTAATCAATTACATAATATATTGGATATATTAATTGAAATTGGATTTCAATGCGGAATTAAAATTGGATTTTAATTCGGGCAAACGAATTAATTTGGAATTAATTCGTAAGCGACTTTCATAATAATTTTCTAAGCATTATTATTTATTTAAATTGGATTTAATTGTGTCGCAACGAAAAATTCGTTTAATCGGATTAAACAAACCTGAGACCAAAGTGTGTTGTGTAAGCCAACTTGAATTTTGAATTTAAAGTGGTGGGACCCACTAACTTACATCACTAGTCATTAGTTGATGGAAGTGGTTGGATGTATTTAATGCATTATTTCTTCCAACACACTTAGTTTGCTTTTTGGAAAAGATATACACAACATTGGAAGTCAACTTTGGAATTAGTTTTTTGGAAAAACAAAATATCAAAAACTCTATCTTCCTCTCTACCTCATTGTCGTGGGTTCTTCTTCTCCAAAGAAAATTTTGTTTGAAAATTTTCAATTAGCTAGCACTTAAAGGAGTTTTTTGAGCTGATAGGGAAACTCACCCTTGATTTTGAAATTCATTTTCAAAGCTTGGAGCTTCCAACATACAAAGAAAGATTTTGAAATCCAACTTCTCATCCACTCAATGTAAGTTAATTCCGCAACTTATCTTGATTTTATTCACACTAGAACCATGTTTAGGATCCTTGGGATGTCTTGTACAAACTAACACATTCCTCGTCCTGTAGGAGATCACGATGCTTTCTTCTGTAGAGGTACTGTTTGACCTCATCTCATTTTATGCTCAAGCTGTTCATCAGGGTTCCCTAAAATCATTAATTTTGTTATCCAACTTCCTTTCATTATGCAATGGCTCTTTGCATGTTCTCCAAAAAAATTCTTTTTTGAAATTCTATCTTTTTCCATGGCATGAGCATTGTCTAAATTCAAACTCAATTTTCATCTAGAGTTTCACCTTTCGAATGATTCTTCGTGTGTAATTGCACGCAACCCAGATTGGTTTATGCTAAGTGTAGATTAGTACTAACAATTTATTTCACTTTTCATATATTCCTTGGTTAAGGTAACATAACACCTAGTTAAGGATCAATATGATTTTTCAAATGTTTATTTTATATAAGGCTCATCCATAGATTCATTAAGTCGTCAAATGGTATTTTGACGCAAATATTGCACATTTGTGATGCGAACCCTTGGTTACTCAATAATTTCACCTACTCAAGTTAATTTGCATACTCAATATTCGAATTTTCGTTTGACGTAAAATTAGTCGTGGGGTTCACGATACACTAGTTACTGAACACTTCAAATAGCAGAGTAGATTTTGCAGGATTCACCATTTTCTTTCTTTCTTTCTCTCCCTTCTTAATTTCCTTCTCTTTTCATTCTCTTCTCCTTTTTATTTTTCCCTTTTCTTCTTTTTCTTTTTCATTTTTTTCTTTTCTATTTCTTTTCTCTTTTCTCTTTACTTTTGTTTGCGTCATCTCTTTAACCTAATGTCATATTGGTTTTAACTTTGGAAGAGAAATAAATGAAGGTCAAGTATTTCATCTATCTCTACAAATTACGGCAGCATAATTTTTTTCTAAGTGTTCTTTGCAATTCCAAGTTCACGTTTTATTACGTAATTTTTATAGATAGCATTTTGTTAGGGATTCTAAAGTTTAAAACTTCTTTCGAAATTTAGACATATTCATTTTTATCGAGAAACATAAGATTTTGCAAAATCAAATTTATTTTATCATTGAATAAAAAGAGTCACTACATGACGCAAAGAAATATGCAAATGCAAATTTGTTTGGGATTCGGCTACTACATAGTCGAGGATTGTTTTAAGATCAGGTATTTTACTAGCATCGATCAGGTTATGGATCTCATACCTAAGGCAAGCACATTTATCTGTCTCATATCCCAGGAAATGGTGGAAATGACAATATCGGTTTAGGTACATGTAGCGGGGTACTGGGTTTGGCAAAAATATGGGTTTCAATTACTTTAATAGGCCTTGTGTCTTGAGTTCATCCAAAATCTCGGACATCGGTCTTCCAAGGTTGGAGAAGTATCATTTTTGGATGGTGTTTGTTGTTCCACTTCCTGGTATTTTTCCATCATTCCTCTTATGTCGCCTTTGACTATGAGGCTTCTTATATTCATGTCTCTCATTGCTTGCTTTAGCCCTAACCATTCGAGGTACCGTTTAGTAGATCATAGCATTTTTGGATGGTGTTTGTTGTTCCACTTCCTAGTATTTTTCCATCATTCCTCTTATGTCGCCTTTGACTATGAGGCTTCTTATATTCATGTCTCTCATTGCTTGCTTTAGCCCTAACCATTCGAGGTACCGTTTAGTAGATCATAGCAGAGGCCAAAGCTAATAGTTGTTTAATCATTTTATTCAACTTATCCTCCAGTCAGTTTATGCGAGAACTATTGCTACTGGCCATTCTTAAATTTTATTGATCGACCACTGAGTAATCTGCCCCTTTCGCAAAGGGCTGCTATGATAAATGCATAACAAGGTGTTAGCATGCATGTATACATGTATGGATGCGGTGCATGAAATGCAGGGTTAGCTCACACAACACACATCCATCCAACTTTATCTCTCTTACACACGTGGTAAGTCCATATCCACCCTACGTGTGGCTTAGCTTATGTACCAACAGGGGGTACACAAACTCACTCTCTCATATTCCAATGGTAAACCTTAGCTACCTCGGTTATGTTCCATCGTTGAAAGACAAAGGTCATCCATTTATAAAATGACTAAGCCTAATATGGGGCCCGACCTAGCTGACCGGCGTAATCACACGCGTATAACGCAAGCGCACGTATCGTTCAAGTATTATAAAAAGTATCGATCCCATGAGGACTTAAAACCTTTTGTTATCAATTTATGAAGTCAAATTTTATGAGTATCTAATGGATTGATTGTTTATTTGGATGGTGATTTTAAATTTAAAACAAGTAAATAAAATTGCTTGAAAGTAGTTTTTAAAAAAATTCAATTTTAAAACTATCCAGGGTTGTGAATCCTTCCAATATCATTTTTAAAGATGGACTGCTTATTTTACATTTGTGTAATATATTGGTTTAGTAACCTAGAACACGAAATTATGTAAAAGCCTCTTCCGATGGTCAAATACAAATACCCAGTATAACCAATTAATCATATTCCTATGTTAAACAAGTTATCTGAATTCATTAAGATTAAGTTCCAATTATGGCTACCCCCGCCCGACAGGTATATTCCTATCCTGTAAAGAAATCTATTAAAGGGTTAGCTATCCTCAAGGAAGATCGTGTGATATTGAGTCTAAGGTCTTTAACCTAAAATCTCTTTTCCAAGTTCATTTTAAGTTTACCAGTTAAATTTTATTAATGGCCAGTTAATAAAAAGCATTAGGATTAAGGCTCAATAAATAAACCTTTATATTACCTAAACCATAAAATAACCCCTTATAAACCGGTGATATTGGACTTCATCACAACCCCAGATAACTGGCTTAGTTACGACACATATTTACGGGTAGTAAAAACTTAAATAAAAGAAAATACATAAAGTAAATGCTGGAAATTAAATTACTGGAAAGTAAATGCTGAAAAGTAAATTGATGAAAAGGAAATTATTGAAAAGTAAAGTGCTGAAAAATAAATTACTGAAAAGTAAAGTAAAAATACAATAAAAATAAAATGCTGGGGTTAGAGGATCCACTTTAATTAATACTATTTTAGATATCTCTCTAATGTAATATATTAGTTTTGCGTGATAATTACCAACCAGATGTAAATAAACAAACAAGATACAATCTTCTTAGTTATTCTTAAGGAATTTCAAAGAAAAAAGTATGAATTTACAAATGAAATGACTTGGTAATTATAGGCAAAATTTTTCCTCCATCAAATCATTCACCAAATCCATTATTAATTGCTCCACTAATTGTTATAATGTTTGGTGGGACTTTGGCTATTTTTATTATTTATTTATTTATTTGCTTTGAAAACGACTTTAATAATTACACATAACATACTTACGAATGTTTCATCAATTTCGGTCATGAAACATTCAGAATTCGAAATTATTTTATTCTTCAAAGTTGTAGCTCTTTGAGTCTTCTTTAATCTAGAACTTGAATCAGCTCAATCTGATATCGGAGAATAAAGTTATACCCAAAATATGATAATTGCGCAAAATTGGAATTTCCGAAACTGCACTTCGTTAGAACGCCCTTTCAAGTTTCCAATCTCCAAAATTAATATGTCAAGTCCAATTTTTACCCTTATTTGACCCACATTTCATTATAAATGATTTCATTGAGTCCCAATATTATTTTATCTACAAAATAAACTAAAACACATCAAAACGTTCATCAAACCCGAGAAACTAAACAAAATATTAAATAAAAGGGGCGGTAAATATTGATATATTTTACGATCATCACACCCCCAAACCTAACATTTTGCTAGTCCTCGAGCAATACAATAAAATAAAATACAAGAAATAATTAAAATTAAACTAATCCACTTTCGTAGGGATCACAGTTGCATTTAACATATGCAACAAGCCTTTAAACCTCTAGGTGTCCATAGTGGACGAGTAGTAGTCTCATGAGGGTTTACAGCGACGATACCCACAAACATCTTATAAAAGTAAAAAGATAGTAAAACTAATGCACACAAAAGTAAAAAGACAAGAGAAAAGAGAATAAAAAAGTTAGTGACTAAACGGGTGAAACTTCTTATCTAAGTCAATAATTGTTTGTTTCTTTCTAAATTACCGAATAAGTAAATTCTCCGATTATTTTTACCATTCTCTATATACACAGCCAACAAAATATTAATCAACTCATTTTGCCCACAATAGTGACAAGTGCAGTTGAAAATAGAGTAATATTTTTATCCTAAAGTTATATCAGAATTCACACCATATTTTTAAGCAATGGAATACTTTTTTTTTTCTGATTTTTTTCTTGATTTTTGATTGATTTTTTTTATTTATATTCAATATCTTCCATCTATGTAGCGATATTTGGGTCAGTGACTCCCAAACCAGTTGGCTTTAGGGCACTAGGTGTTAAGACACCCCTACATACTTAATTACTCAGACTTCAAATATATATATATATATATTTGTAACATCTTTGATCCATGTAGTGAGCTTTGGGCCAGTGACTCCCAAACCAATTGGTTTTTGGGCACTAGGTGTTAAAACACCCTTACAGACTTAATAACTTGGATCTCAGACGTTTTTTTTTTACTCCATCACTTTTTATAGATGTTTCCTCCAATTAAACTAGAGCACTGAATATTTCAAACTTTTCAATTACAGCTCATGTTTGTATGTTACCATGTATGCTGATAATACCTGTCAACTGAGCATATGAAGATTCATTTTAGTCAGTTTTATGGAGAATTCACAAATTAAATTAACTTGTTCCGAAATAGGTTGAGATACGTCTCAGGATTGGAAATTCCTTACACAACTATCTCACACCAATTTCACCTGATTAATCAAATAAAAACACAAAAATACAAAATATTTTTTTGGTTTCTTGTAAAATTTTTCAAATTTGTTTTTGGCTTTTTCGAAAATTTTTGACTAAAAATAAAACAATAAAAACAAGATAAAATTTTACTATTCTCCTCCCCCAAACCTAAATGAGATATTGTCCCCAATGTCTTAAACAGTAGAAGAAGAGTTTAGAAAACCGTACCTGGTTAGCTGAAATTCTACATCTAAATGAAAAGTTAAAGGTTAAGATCTAGATTTATCCGACGCCTCTTACCACGATCATTATCAGACCAGTTGATCTTGGAAAAAATGTGGTCAATTTGAGGTTCAAAGGCTAAGATTTGGTCAATAAAATCTGGGGCAGTTCTGGCAGTAAAGAGGAGTTCTTTTACAGGCTTTGACACAAACCCATTTCTTCTGGCATCATCAAGAAACACTGAAAGAAAATTAGAAAATCCATCAACATTGTATAGTCCAAGCGGTTTCTGGTGTATGTTCAAGTTTGCCCAAGATAGTAATGTAAAAATTTCCTCCATCGTGCCCAAGCCTCATGGCAAAGCAATAAAAGCATCAGCACGGTTAATCATCTTTACCAGTCATTCAGACATACCTGACACGATTAGTTCCTCGTCGTTTGATGATCCAAAAAGATTCGCCTCCGCCAAGGGTTTTGGGATGATTCCCAAGACTTGACTGCCTCCATCCTATGCAGCCTTTGAAACGATACCCATTAATCCAAGATTGCCACCGCCATATACTAAGTGCATATTCCTTGCAGCAATGACTCGACCCAATTCCAGGGCCGCTGTTACATATTCTGGTTAAACACCGACACTGGTACCGCAAAACACACAGATGTTTTCAACCCGTCTTCTTGAAGTAGCTTCCATTTTTATCTGGATGCCTTCAAAGGTGCAATGATGAGTTGAATTTATAGAACATGAAAAGGGTGAGTAATAATAGCACCAGTATCTTCCAAAGGACAATTAGTAGCAAAATAGTAAATCGTGAAAGGTCAAAAGGATCTGGATATTGTCGGAGAAAATAAAAGAAAATAACAAAACAAATCACAATTATTAGTTAAAGACAAAGAAAATAATATTTACAGAAAGTGATGGCTTGATTGACATCTATGTGTCAGGGATAAACTTCCCATCCAATTTTCTTATAAATTGGCAAACAAGGTCTTTTTGAGTCATATTCCCGAGACTTAACTGTTGTCTTTCTTAATGGAATTGTGCATATAACATGCGAATCTCGTTATACACATATCCACTGGGATGCGTCTCAAGAGTTTTAGATATTTCATCCAAAGAATCCTTACTCAAGCCATCCCTAATGAAATTAATCTTATCTTCGCGGTTATCAGACACCATTCCTAAATATCGACAACAAGTATCATAAAACATACGAGCACATTTATAACAAACACACATTTTGCTATTCTCTTTTTAGCATATGTGCTTCTTCCAAAACCAGGCAGATGTGAAATAAAAGAGTCAGAGGACTCACCTACCAATCGGACCCGTGCTTCAATAATCCAACGAATGTCAATAGGCATACCTTTGATCATAAGTAGTCTCATCCGTTCCAAGCGAACTTTGTAAACTTTCATCAGAGATTTTTGAGGGAGAGAAGGAAATTGCTTGTGAATATTTGCGAGAGCATCTTCCATCTTGAAATGACTTAACCTGTAAAAACTAAACACACAAAAATTAAAAGACACCAAATCACAATATATACACAAATTGCATTGGTTTCCTCTCAGCTAGCGCTATGTTTAACGTCTTCAGCTAGACATGACTACCCGAACGTTACACTGGATTTGAAAGTGTGACACTTTATTTTTGTCGCTCAAATGATTCTCCCCAGTAGTTCTTGACACGCTTGTTTTTAACCTTGAATATTTTGCTAGAGTCGAGATCATGTATCTCAACGGCTTTATCTGGTAAAACTTTGGTGATTAAGAATGGACCTGACCACCATGATTTTTGGCTTCCATGGAAAGAGTTTCAACCTTGATTTGTTAAACAGTACCATCTGCCCTGGTTCAGTTGTATGCACACTAAATTCTCAACATGTCTCTTTTTGGCCTTTTCTTTGTTTAGTTTGGCATTCTTAAAAGGCTGTAAGTGAAATTCCTCCAATTCTTTGAGCTGGTGGAACTGTTTCTCTTCTGTTGCTTGTAGTGTAAGAATAGGCTTCTTCATTACGCAATACGCTTTATATTCAGGCTTCACAGACAGTTTGTCAGTAGAACTTTGCATTGCATTGGAGTTCTGGATGGTACTATGTATCATATCAAGTCTGAAACATTCATCATTCTTTTCATCATCCAGGAAATTCAGGGCTTTGAAAACATTGTATGTTACTTCTTGGTCTTGTACCCTCATGGTTAGTTCTCTTTTTTGTACATCAATAATGGTTCACCCGGTAGCCAAGAATGGTCTCCCGAGGATGATTGGCACATCTTCATCTTCCTCCATATCAAGGACAATAAAATCTACTGGGAAAATAAATTTGTCAACCTTGACCACCACATCCTCAACTACACCTCTCGGAAATACGAGCATTCTATCAGCAAGTTGCAGAGAAACTGATGTGGGCATTGTTTCTCCAATCTGTAATTACCTGAAAATAGAAAAAGGCATCAAGTTAACACTTGCACCTAGATCACACAAAGCCCTACCGAAGTTATGCTCTTCTATGATGCAATGAATGGTGAAATTGCCAAGATCTTTCAACTTTAGGGGAAGTTTCCTCTGAATGACGGCGCTGCACTCTTCTGTCAATGCTACTGTCTCGTAATCTCCCAATCTTTGCTTTCGTGAAAGAATGTCTTTCATGAATTTGACATAGCTAGGCATTTATTCTAACACTTCTGCAAATGGAATATTAATATGCAGCTTTTTAAAGATCTCTAGGAATCGAGCAAACTGCTTGTCCAATTTGTTTTTCTGGAGACGCTGTGGAAAAAGTGGAGGTAGAGTGATTCTTTCTTGCTCTTTTCCTTTGCTTCATTTTCCTCCATCTGTGGAACTGTTTTACTGCTTTCTTTTTGAACTTCTTCAATGGGTGTGTTGATTCCAACATCTTTGTTGATTTTAGTATCGCTTTTTAAAATGATGGCATGACATTGCTCATTCCCCATATCTCTTGGATTTGGTTCAGTGTTGCTAGGAAGGTTACCTGGCGGTCTGTAACTTCGGGCATTGGCCAGTTGTCCAATTTGATTTTCCAGTGCTTTTATAGAAGCAGTTAAGCTTTGATTCAATACCGATTGGGCTTGAAACATAGATTCATTTGATGCTGCTTGATTTTGAATTAATGATGCCTGATTTTGAAACATGGCATCATAATTTTTTAACTGGGCTAACATTTCTGCTATTCCTGGTTATTTTTCATACTCATGGCTTTTCAATTGGAATCCTGGTGGTGGTTTTTTATTTGCCCTGAATTGTTGCTCCATGCGAAATTGGGATGATTCCTCCACCATGGGTTGTAAGTATTGGAATACGGATTGTTCCCCTGTCTGTTGAAATTGTTGACATAATTCACTGTTTCTTTATGGTTGTTTGGCTCTGGTGCTCCTCCATATAGTGAACTTGTGAATCAAGCATTACCTTGCATGCTATGAGTTTCTATGAATTTGCATATCTGATCCAGCTTGGCATTCACAGCTGTGTTGGCTCCAACTTCATAAATTCCAGCAATTCGTTGGATCAAGTTCCTTTCTGTTGGCCACAATGAATTATTGTTAGCCATTTCTTCAATTAGGTCCCAGACTTGATCTTCTCCTTTTGCCATTAAAGCACCTCCAGCAGCAGCATCAATTGTGGTTCTCATTATCTAGAAAGTCCACTGTAGAAGGTTTGGACTTGTAGCCACTTTGCAATTTGATGGTGAGGACATTTCTGAAGAAAATCCTTGAATCTTTCTCAATCTTTGCAGAGGGATTCTGAATCTTGTTGCATAAAGGATGTAATGTCATTCCTCAACTTTACAGTTCTGGCTGGTGGAAAGTACTTTGCAAGGAATTTGGTGGCTAGAGTGTTCCAAGGTTTGATGGAACCTGCTGGTAGAGAATGTAGCCAAGCTTTGGCTCTGTCTTTCAAGGAATATGGAAAAACTCGCAGTCTCATTGCTTCTTCAGCAGCTCAGTTGTAATTGAAAGTGCCACAAACTTCCAGGAAGTTTCTGATGTGGGCATATGATCTTCGGTTCCATTCCCCCCAAACTGAACTGACTGCTGTATCATCTGAATGCATGTTTTGATGTCACACATATTTTCTGGTAAAGGAGGAAGTACAATACAGGAAATAAGCCATCAACCACCGAAATAGTTCTGTCTCGAATGGGAATTGGTGGTGCAACTTCCAAAGGTTCAGGTTGTATGTTAACGATTGCTTCTTGGCCTTCTCGCCTTTCCCTTCTTAACTGTCTTATGGTTCTTTTAATCTCTGGGTCAAGCGGTCGGATTTCAAAGCTTCTGGTTCGTCTCATGTAGTGTCTGAGAACCTGAAACAAAAGAAAACAACAACAATAAGTAAAAAGAAATTAGATACAAGTAATGTATTCAACCTCAAAACTAATAGTGAAAGATAAATAACTCCCCGGCAACGGCGCCAAAAACTTGACCGGCGTTATCACACGCGTATAACGCAAGCGCATTTATCGTTCAAGTAGTATAAGAAGTATCGATCCCACGAGGATTTAAAACCTTTTGTTATCAATTTATGAAGTCAAATTTTACGAGTATCTAATGGATTGATTGTTTATTTGGATGGTGATTTTAAATTTAAAACAAGTAAATAAAATCTCTTGAAAGTAGTTTTTAAGAAAATTCAATTTTAAAACTATCCAGGGTTGTGAATCCTTCCATTATCAATTTTAAAGATGAAGTGGTTATTTTTACGTTTGTGTAATATATTGGTTTATTAACCTGGAACACGAAATTATGTAAAAGCCTCTTCCGATGGTCAAATACAAATACCCAGTATAACCCAATTAATCATATTCATATGTTAACCAAGTTATCTGAATTCATTAAGATTAAGTTCCAATTATGGCTACCCTCGCCCGACAGGTATATTCCTATCCTGTAAGGAAATCTATTAAAGGGTTATCTATCCTCAAGGAAGATCGTGAGCTATTGAGTCTAAGGTCTTTAACCTAAAATCTCTTTTCCAAGTTCATTTTAAGTTTACCGGTTCAATTTTATTAATGGCCAGTTAATAAAAAGCATTAGGATTAAGACTCAATAAATAAACCTTCATATTGCCCAAACCATAAAATAACCCCTTATAAACTGGTGATATTGGACTTCATCACAACCCCAGATAACTGACTTAGTTACGACACATATTTACGGGTAGTAAAAACTTAAATAAAAGAAAAGACATAAAGTAAATGCTGGAAATTAAATTACTGGAAAGTAAATGCTGAAAAATAAATTGATGAAAAGTAAATTATTGAAAAGTAAATTGCTGAAAGTAAATTACTGAAAAGTAAATTGCTGAAAGTAAATTGCTGAAAATTAAATTGCTGAAAAGTTAATTGCTGAAAAGTAATGTAAAAATACAATAAAAATAAAATGCTGGGGTTAGAGGATCCACTTTTATTACTACTATTTTAGATATCTCCCTTAATATAATATATAACTTTGCGTGATAATTACCAACCAGCAATATAAGCGGTATCGTGATTAAGTGAAATTAATAATTAATTACCAACCGACTAACCAGTCGGTATCCATGATTAGTCATGTTAAAATCAATTTATAATTAATTACCAACCGACCAATATGGTTGTATCCTCTTTAATTCAGGTTTTCAATAGTTATTATATTATAATTAAGGAAGATTAATCTAAATAGCAATAATAAAAGCTTTACCTTTTACCCCAGCAAGAAGGAGTTACCTTCTCATTGCGTAAAAAGTAAAAACTGAAAAGTAAAGAAAGGAAAGTACTGTGCTTAAAAGTAAATTGCAGAAAGTAAAGACTGAAAAGTAAAGAAAAGAAAGTACGAAAGCGGAAATTAATTACTGAAAGCTGTAAATAAACAAACAAGATACAATCTTCTTAGTTATTCTTAAGGAATTTCAAAGAAGAAATTATGAATTTACAAATGAAATGGCTTTGTATTTATAGGCAAAATTTTGCATCCATCAAATCATCCACCAAATCCATTATTAATTGCTCCACTAATTGCTATCATGTTTGGTGGGAGTTTGACTATTTTTATTATTATTTTTTTTTTTTTTGCTTTGAAAATGACTTTAATAATTACAAATAACATACCTCCGGATGTTTCATCAATTTCGGTCATAAAACATTCAGAATTCGAAATTTTTTTGTTCTTAAAAGTTGTAGCTCTTTGAGTCTTCTTTAATAGTGAACTTGAATCAGCTCAATCTGATATCGGAATAAAACGTTATGCCCAATAAACGACAATTACGCAAAACTGGAATTTCCGAAACTGCACTTCGTTAGAACGCCCTTTCAACTTTTCAATCTCCAAAATTAATATGTCAAGTCCAATTTTTGCTCTTATTTGATCCACATTTCGTTCTAAATGATTTCATTGAGTCCCAATATTATTTTATCTGTAAAATAAACTAAAACACATCAAAACGTTCATCAAACCCGAGAAACTAAACAAAATATTAAGTAAAAGGGGCGGTAAATATTGATATATTTTCCGCTCATCACCGGCCCGGGCCAAAATAAAAAAAAAACATAAATATATATATTTTTTAATATGTTTGTAGCATTTTTATTTGTTTGTAGCATTTAAATTGTTAATTTATCAATGAAACTTGTGATTTATTTGTAAATTGTCTTTGCATATAGTGTGAATGTATTTTATATTTGTATATTTTTAAGTTTTTTAAGTTTTTGTTTTAATTTCGGGCCACAAAAAAGCTCAGGCCAGGCTTTTCCCGGGCCCGAGCTTATTTTATTGGCCGGGCTTGGGCCAGGCTTGTCAAAGCCCGGGCCAGGCCCGACCCGTTACCACCCTTATCTGACCCTCTAGTAGAGGCCGCACACCTAGCTAATACTGATTTCGATCACCCTCATAGGTAACCTGTTAGGCGATGTCGAACCTCTTGGGGAAAGTCCCCCACGCCTATATGTCTGACCATCTGTCTAACTTGTTCTACCACGTCCTGGTGAAATCACCGAGTAGAGACAGTATCACGTTGGGACTCAATTCCCTCATAGTCTCATAATGACTTTCTTTTGCCAAGCCCTCAAAATGCTCTACCGCAGTAAGGTCACATGTCTAGTTGGTTTGCTCCAATATTGTTTCCTTTTCACTTTATCTAGCTTATGTGTTGTTCTTCTGAGGCATCTCAACTCATTTTCACCAACCTCTCACCGTGGTCGCCAAAAAATATTGAACAGTAAAAGGAAAGATGCGTGTAAGGTCAAAACCCCTTGAAACAAAGTCTCAAAAAGGGGTGAATAATCTTTATTGAGAAAAGTCTTCAAGAGGCGCAAGAAATCCTAAGTGAATAAGTTAAAAGAAGAAAACAACATTCATAAGAATCTTTTTTTCAATTTTTTATTCTTTGACTTCATTAACTTGCATGCTAAGAGTTTCCAGGCATTTGCAAATCTGATCCAGTTTGGCATTCACAGCTGTGTTGGTTCCTACTTCGTGAATTTACCATATTCAATGGATCATGCTGTAGGCACTGCATTTTTGCATATAAGTCCCGATGATGAGCCTCGTATGGAGGCACTACCCTTGAAGTTGCGGAAGTCGCGGGAAACGGACGTCGGAAGGGAAAATTCAAAAATCAATACCTCGTTGGATTTAATTCGTCTGCTTAGCCTCAGGGTTCGCACGTTGGATCTCTATTTTAAAATTTATCCTCGGTCCAAAACCCTCGCAACCTACACCAAGCTACACCACCACCAACCACACGCCCAAGCCCACCAACTAGCCATCATACACGCCCATAAGCCTCCAAGCCCATTAAATCACATCTAAAAATATTCAAACATATTAAACACATGATTAAAATCAAATTAAAGCCTAAATTAAATAAATCAAATCAAATCCCATAAATCCCTTTCCTAAACTAAAACAAATCACCTTCATAAACTAAAGAAATCATTTCCTTATAACAAACTAATTAAATCTTCCCCATGATCACATAATCTCCATTTCCTACCCATATAAGGACAACCCTAACCTATAAAAAGAGACATAAACCACACCCTCCCTTCCCTAGCATCCTCACGGCACTCACAAAGAAAAAAACCTAGAGCTAACCATTCACGGCACAACCCAAAATACAAAAATAACCATAAACCCTAAAATAAACCACTCGGCACAACAGCCCCTCTCCACTATGACAATAACCTAACCGAACACCATGATACCCTTCAAATCCCTCGCTCATAAAAGCCCTTACAATCGCCACCAACCCTCTAGCCTCTCACCTCCATCATCTTCCTCTCAACCACTAGGAAAAACAAACAAATAAACCATAATACATTTTCTCACTAAACAAACAAACACACACGCTCCTCACATAAAATAAAGCCGCACGATCTCTCCTCTAGTGGCAACACAACAAAGGCTACATGCCCCTCTCCACGAAGAACACACACATGCGGGCCATATGACACACGCAACCCTCTATTCACTCGACTCTCCCTTCACATTAAACATGTCTCAGGCCCTCACACTTCCAAACATAGGCCACGTGAACATAAGACTTTTGACTCACACACAAATCTAAGACATGACACAACACAAAGAATCCACGCACGGACCAAATAATAAACCCTAGAACCAGCCACGTGAACCAGCCCCTTAGCACCGAACAACCCCAAATCTAACCCCATTTACCGAACAAAAAATAAGCCACACACTCTTCTTACACTCGTCCCTTAAACACACGCACACACGTCCCTTCTTCACAGCCGAAACACCCACAAAATTAACCTCAAACTGCAGCCCTAATCCACGTGAAAACAGTCCCTAAATCACCGAAAATAGAGAAAACAGCAACCCAAAACAGTGAGGCTACGAAGGAAAATATTGAACCAGTGAACCGGAAAAGTTACGGAGCATTAACCCTTCTGACGGCTGCGTAACGCACTTCCAAGAGGTGACTTAAAAGGTAAGACCTGAGGGCACCCTTTTTTTTTACTCTTGTTCATCTTTTTTTGATTATTTATTAGTATTTCGTAGCATGCGTATTGTTGGTTCATGTACGTTATTGTTGTGGGATGAATGATTTTGTGCTATCTCTCGTGGTATATCGGATGGAAACCCATACGTAAATTCTGTAGCCAAATCTGAATGGATGGTAGTGTGGTCTGAACTTGGGATACAATTCCACGTACTACTTGAGAAACGCACATATTTCGTTTTATCTAATCTTGTGTTTATCCATGGTTCATTAGAAATAGCACGTTATTTCCATGTATGATTTAGTTATTTCTTTCGCATTAGGAGCTTAATTATATCTCTTCAATGTTTATGTTTAGACAATTACTATTTATTTATGTTTCCGCATTTATCAATTTAATATGTTTATGAATTTGTGTGCTTACCGTTATGTCGATTTACTTTTATGAATGCAAACTAAGATATAAGTTCTACTCCTATCTATGCAAACTTAGATATAGGTTGTATGCAAACTTGGATATAGGTTATTCTTGCGTATGTATGTTGCGTAGACTCGGTTATATTATCGCATAAATCCATTCATTACAAGTTGCATAAGTAAGAGACCATTCCGAACCCAACGGTTTGAGGTCTTCCATTGCGAGGGGTGAGTGCGGCCTTAAATCATTTCCCAGTTCACACTGGGTGGCGACCCCTTTATTCTCCAGTTTAGTACCCTGCGGGCTATTTCGTACTCCCAACCGGGCCGCGAGCCTGGAATAGAGTCGCCAATTTCTGTGTTCTATAATTTGGCGACTCCATTGGGGATAGAGAATCGGCCCCGAAATAATGTCTTGTAATGTTTATGATTTTTGCTTTATTTAACCGTGTATGCAAGTGTGTTAGGACCAATGGGTTTAACCAAAGGCATTATTAGAGCTAGGTAATGGTTTGGTGTCTTCCTTTATTCACTACCTTTCTATAGCTGAAAGGAAAAGTTGTGAAGGCACCTAGATAATCATTTACTCGAATCTTACCGTGATGGACTAATTTGGAGGACCTATTGTTTATTCCTGTCACCAAGGCGATAAGAGCCTAAGAGGCAATGGTATTTAAGAGAGTTCGCTCCACCTCTCTCTAGGGAATCTTCAATAAGAAATCTATTTGACAGTCATTCATGTATCATCACTCGTTGGTACGTACCTTAGGGTATAAAAAAGGTGCGCTCACTCGGTCGCTTGAACCCTTGAGTGGGGAGACCTAGTTGTGAGTAATCCTTCGCCAGCGGGAGCCTTTGTCTACACTCCCATAAACCTACATGTGAACCATAGTTGTATGACCTATAGAACCCACCTTTTATGCTTTTGTTTGGGACCATCATCATTTGGATTCATTTGGACTTCTTGTAATGAGATGTGAACTTATTGGGCCATTTAAACTGGGACGAGATTTTATCTTATGAAGATTGGGCCAAAAGTTTCTAAAATGCCAATGGGCCACTCGGTGTTTGGGCCCCCTATCATTTGAAGTTGATTAGCCATATTATCGCAAAAGTGTAAACCTTTCGGGCCTTTTGCAAGTGGGACGAGTTTGCACCTCACAATAATGTGATTGAATGCTTTAAAATGATAATGGGCCAACTTGTATGAAAACCTTGATGGGCTTAGAAAGTCCAAACATGATCCAAATATGTTGGAAGCGAGTTTGATATCTGCACTGGCTTTCATCTAGAAAGGATACGCCTTGCTACGACATATTTACATACTGTTGGATGCTTCCAAGTCCATCCCCATGACCATGGTTGCCGAAAGCCCAATTCGTCATTTCTAGACAATGGCATGATCCCATAATCGGCTTAGTCCATGTTGTAAATGGGTGGTCTTTGTCTTTTATTGATGGAAAGGGACTGAGGTAGCCAAGGTTCACCCCCATAGCATAGGAGATAATGATTTTGTGTACCCCACATTGGTGCATGGAATAAGCCATACCTAGGACATAAATAGATTTACCACGAGTGTGGGAGAAATAAGGTCGGAATGATATATGTTGTTTTGATAACCAAGTGCATCTCATGCAATTCATGCATACACGTATCATGTTAAACCCCATGTCTTGAAAGCCATCATAGATATTGACCGGTGTAAACACACATGTATAACGCAAGCGTACATATCGTTCAAGTAGTATAAAAAAGTATCGATCCCACGAGGACTTAATACCTAAGCTATTAATTTTATGAGGTAAAATGATTACTAGTATCTAACAGGTTGTTTGATTGATTTGAAAAGGTGACGATTCTAAATTTAAAAACAAGTAAATAAAATTGTTCGAAAGTAGGTTTAAGAAAATTCAATATTAAAAACTATCTAGGGTTGTGATTTCTTCCAATATCATTTTAAAGATGAAGTGGTTATTTCAAGTTTGTGTAATAAATTGGTTTACTAACCTGGAACACTAAATTATGCGAAAGCCTCTGTCGATGGTCAGACGCAAATACCCAGTTTAACCCAATTGAACTATATGTCTATGTCAAACAAATTATCTGGATTCATTAAGTTTAAGTTCCAATTATGGCTACCCCCGCCCAACAAGTATATGTCTATCCTGTAAGGAAATCTATTAAAGGGTTATTTATCCTCAAGGAAGATCGGGGGCTATTAAGTCTAAGGCTGAAACCTAAAATCCATATGTCTAGTTCATTTTTGATTTACCAGATCAATCTTATTAGTGGCCAATTAATAAGATGCATTAAGCTTAAGACTTAATAAGTAAACCTTTAAATTACCCAAACTATAAAATAACCTCTTATAACCGGTGATATTAAAAGTCATCACAACCCCAGATAACTAACTTAGTTACAACACATAACTAGGGCTTTAAAAGATATAAAGTAAAAATACTGAAAAGTAATTGCGGTAAAGTAAAAACAGAAAAGTAAATTTCAATAAAATAAAATGCTAAGGTAAAAGGGTCAACTTTTACTATTTACTATTTAGATATCTCCCATAATATAATATATAAACTTGTGATTATTTTACCAACCAGCCATATAGGTGGTAACCTGATTAAGTCAAATAAAGTCCAACTAGCCATTAAGGTGGAACCAAAATAAACCTGCCATCTAGGTGGTAAGAAAATTAATTACCAACCGACCAATCTGGCGGTATCCTTGATTAGTCAGGTTTAAACCAGATTAAAATGAATTACCAACCGACCGATCTGGCGTTATCCTTTTTAAGTCAAATTTTAAATAGTGAATATATTATATTTAAGGGAGATTAATCTAAATAGCAATAGTAAAAGAATTACCTTTCACCCTAGCTGTGGAAGTTACCTCCTCATGGTGAATAGTAAAAACTGTAAAATGTAAAGAAAGTAAATTACTAATATTACAGAACGTAATTAAAATTAATTACAAAACTAAAATTTAAAAGAATCTAAATAGAAAACTCCTTATTTACATCAGGGGAATTAGAGAGGAAGATACATTTGAAAGTGAAAAATCGAGCTGAATTTATAGGCCTCGATAGGCTCTGGGCGTCGCGATGCCAGCTTCTTTGGTCGTGGCATGCTGAGGTGATGACACGTAGCGATTCTGGATAAGGTGATAAGGTGACACGTGGCAAGGTGGTTGGAGCTTAAATATTGTGACACGTTGCGGCTTCTGATTGGTCGGCTCAAATTCTTATCTGCCACGTGTCAGATATGGATAAGTGAATCAATGATTGATGCTGACATGGCGCTGACGTGGCGACACGTGGCAAAGTGATTGTCGACACCATAGAATTGCGACACGTGGCACTTCGTGATTGGTTGATGATGACGTGGCGGTGAGATGGCACGTTGATTCGGTCAACTGATGATGTGGACGATGACATGGCTGATAGATGGAGTGACATATGGCGACACGTGGCAATGGCGACTGTCGGCACCGTAGGATGATGACACTTGGCACGGTGCATGTTAGTAAATCGGCTATGATGGTGACACGTGGCACGGCGCACGTTAGCAAAGTGAAACGTCTCAAATTCTGACCCGTTGGCCCGGCGCACATTAACAGCTATGGTGCATGTTAGGCGTCGCAACGCTAAGGGCTTGCGCGTCGCGACTCGGCCAAATTACCAAAATGCCCTTTTTGCCAATTTTCACTGTTTTGCTCCAAATCACATTCAGAATGTCCTGAAACTTTATTTATCTACAAAATAACACAAAACACATCAAAATATTCACAAAAATCAAGAAACTATACAAAATATTAAGTTAAATGAGTGGGAAATAGTGATAGATTTACCACTCATCACACCCCCAAACCTAACATTTTGCTAGTCCATGAGCAAAACACAAAATAAAATAACATAATAAAATTTAACTAAGCCACTTGCGTAGGGATCACGGTTGCATTTATCGTATGCAACAAGCCTTTAAACCCCTAGGTGTCCCTAGTGGACGAGTTGTAGTCTCGTGAGGGTTTACAGCAATGATACCCACAACTATTTTACAAAAGTAAAAAGGTAGTGAAACTAATTCACACAAAAGCAAAAAGACAAGAGAAAAGAGAATAAAGAAGTTAATGATTAAACATGTGAAACTTCTACTCCAAGTTACTAGATGTTTTCTTCTTTCTAAATTACTGAATAAGTAAATTCTCCGATTATATTTACCATTCTTCATATACACAACCAACAAAATATTAATCAACTCATTTTTGCTCACAACAGTCACAAGTGTAGTTGATAAGAGAGTAATATTTTTGTCCTAAAGTTCAATCAGATTTCACACCTTTTTGTAGCAATGGAATAATTTTTCTGATTTTTCTGATTTTTTCTTTGATTTTTGAAATTTTTTTTTATATACAATATCTTCCATCTATGTAGCGAGTGTTGGGTCGGTGACTCCCAAACCAATTGGCTTTAGGGCACCAGGTGTTAAGACACCCCTACGGACTTAATTACTCAGACTTCAGATATATATATTTTTGCAGCATCTTTGATCCATGTGACGAGCTTTGGGCAAGTGACTCCCAAACCAGTTGGTTTTAGGGCACTAGGTGTTAAAACACCCTTACAGACTTAATAACTCGGATCTCAGAATTTTTTTTTACTCCATCACTTTTTGAGATGCTTACTCCAATTAAACTAGAGCACTAAATATTACAAACTTTTCAATTTTAGCTTATGTCCGTATGTTACTATGCATGTTGATAATATCTGCCAACTGAGCAAATAAAGATCCATTTTAGTCTGTTTTATGGAGAATTTACAAATTAAATAATTAAAAATGAAATAAACAAAAACTAACTTGTTTCAAAATGGTTTAAGATACGTCCTAGGAGTGAAAACTCCTTACTCAGCTATCTCTTACCAATTTCACCTTTTTAGTCCAAATAAAAATACAAAAACACAAAATATTTTTGTCATTTTTTTGAAAAATTTTTCAATTTTTTTCACTCACTCCATGGAATTCTTCCTTTCAATCCGCTGATAATATGGGTTTCGCTCCCTGTGATCCATTCCCGAAACTCATGCTGATATGGGCCTCAACCCTGGGTTTCCTTTCCGAAACTAATATTGTGCTGTTACTGCTTCTGATTGACTTGCCTTTACAGCTTTCTCTTTTTCTTCTTCGAACCCTGTGAATACAAAACAAAACAAACACAAAAAGAATGCATAATACTTCATGTGTATGCATGCATACATGAATGAGTTACATATCCCGTTGGGTTAGGTCTTCCGCCAATTCCCTTGGTGACTGCTCGGTCTTCTCTTCCTCAGGCAAAGTATTGATGTTGGATAATATGACCCATAGCGTCACTATTTGCACAGAACATTGTGTTGCTATAGCAAAATTAACTATGTAACAAGGAAATTGCACTCTCGTCATTTGTGATTAGATCACCATAGATATATAAATGAAGAGAGGTCCCTATGATTAGTTCCTGGATTGAGATTATATTAGACAGTATCAGTCCACGA
Organism: Zanthoxylum bungeanum; assembly: GCA_019454045.1. NCBI lineage: Eukaryota > Viridiplantae > Streptophyta > Magnoliopsida > Sapindales > Rutaceae > Zanthoxylum > Zanthoxylum bungeanum. The sequence continues at coordinate 133,392 of SKCR01017742.1, forward strand.
AGGATTAATCATTAAATATCCCTAGCCGTAGTATTATCGAGACTGGACATCGATAATGCGGAATAGGCTAGTATTGCACTTGTGCCCGTTGTAAAGGCACAACGGCATATTTCTCATATATATAAGTATTGGATACTTGTGCAAGTGCGATAGGAGGTCGTGTTTCACCGATGGTACGGGAAACAGCTTCGCTCTGGATAGACCCTTCGGAATCCCATTGGTATTATGACTAGGTGTCTATGGGAGGCCGAAATCAAGGTAGGTGTGTATAGTCTTAACCTGAGACTTGCATCGCTAATACTTACGACAATCGGTAAACTTTGGTTTTGGTGGTTGGGGGATCTTAACTGGTTCTGTGTTCACCTCTTCTGGGTTTATCAGGAATCTTAGTGTATTGGATGTGATGTCGAGACGGAAGTATCACTCCAGTCATAGTGGAGATGATGTCACGCAGGATACGGTATTAGTGTTCTTAAGTGATGCGCATCCAATCGTGATATTATGACAGGTCATGAATATCCGATTATAGAGACTAATTACCAGACATCCGATATGTGTTTCGGACGGGGCAGACACTTTTCCAGCCCCAGCCCTAGCACGTGATTATCCGATACTGGGCCGATATGCACAATACAATCGTATACTACGCTTGATACAGATCTTAATATTCTTATAAGGATATGTCCGGAGAATTAGGTAGACTTGGTGCTTTGCTAGGAGTCGACCTTGTCTCGTAAATCGGTAGAACGTAGTACTTGGTACGTACGTGATTCGGATACTTCGACGACCGCATTTACTGCCAACTTATCCGGAGATCTCATGGGTCGCTTCCCGATAATCCACCGATGACGCACAACTCGCACTCTTGAATAATCTGGGATTATATAGAAGAGAGAGAGAAAATTAATCTAGGATTAATTACGGAGATATTTTATCTAGGATAAAATATCGTCTAGAGAGAGATAACGATTAATTTGGAATTAATCAGTAAATTAATATATTCGATATATTAAACGAAATTAGATTTCGACGCGGAATTAAAATTAGATTTTAATTCGGGCAAACGAGTTAATTTAGAATTAATTCGTTAGCGATGTAAATAATAATTTCGCTAGGCGCCATTATTTATTTAAATTCGATTTAATTAACGTCGCGACGTAAGTTCGGTATTTCAGAAATATCGAACCCGAACGCGTGAGTGCACGTGGGCCCACTTTCATTTGGAAACGTGTGGGGCCCACATGACACATGTCATATTATGCATTATTTAATTCTAATGCATTGCATGGAGATAGTGTACAATGCACTCAATGGTTTTGCATGGAAATTGAGTGTTTGACACTCTAAGCCATTGCATGATTTGTGTCATAAGTTTATTATTAATTTAATAAATATTATGGCATAAATATAAATTGATTTTTTGTAACAAAAAATATAATTCAATCTCTCTCAAACTCTCTCTTCTCCTCACGCCAAACACACAAAGTGTGGACTGGTTTGGGCGTGACTTTATGGGAGCAAGGGTTGGGTTTTCATGGTGAAAACCGCAAGTGCTAGCACACTACGAGTCTTGCGAAGGTGGTAGGGAGGTTCACCCATGAGCCGGGATCCGTCGGATGAGGCTTGGAGCTCCGTTCATCATCTCAAAATTCTGTTTTGGAGGACAGTGGGCTGCTGCAGTGGGCGCACCAATGCAGTGCATTTTTGGGCTTGATTCGTCTTCAATTCGATATAACCGATCAATGTGAGTATTCCGCTACCTCCGTTGTGTATTCACGCATGTTTTCATGTCTGTTTGATCTTGGGACCTTAGAAAAACTCAACAATGGCATCTAGAGCTAATGTTGCAAGCATGAAATTTTAGGGATTTAAAATTTGGGTAAATGTGATTTGAGCATGATTTGAATAAATTGATTGTTTGAGTATGCTTATAACATGTTTAATTTCATTTTGGTTGGACTAATTTGACGAAAAATGATTTGGAATTATTTTCCCCAAAATTAATGCCATGGCCGAATGTCAATTGGATTTTTGGGATCTTGGATTTTTTGATTTTTAATTCATTGATGAGTTAGAATCGATTAGGTTGATGTTAATTTGAATCGAATTGGATTGGATTGGATTTGAATTGGACAAAAACCCCAAAATCTTTGAGTTGGCCGAATTGGATAATGCCCTAATGTCTTGGAATTTTTTTTTGATTTTGATAATTGGATGTATTGGAAATCATTCTGGATATGTTTTTTATGTCGATTGCGGATTAATTGGATTGAAACTGAATTGGACATGAAATCACTCCCTTGGCCGAGACCTTTAAGCATGTAGATGGGTTTGATTTTTCAATTTGTGTGTTGGACATATGATAATGAATCAAGCATGATTAATTGGACTAAAATGGTGTTTTAGAAATGTTGATTTAGTTGATTGATCATGTAATACACTTTGGTAATTAAATTGGGAAAATTGGATTTTTTGAATTTAATTATTTTGGCCTAATTTAGGAAATTGGATTTAAATGTTGTATTTGGACCTATTGGGCTTGATTTATCAAGTTTGGTTTAGGCCAAATGGATTGGATCCAATTGGGCCCAAAACCTTGACCATAAAGCCCAAATGCGACTTAATGAACCTTTAAAGTTCAATTGGGCCTAATGGGCCAAGATTGATTACGGGCTTATGGGGTAAATCCCGGATTGGACTTTGGTTATCGGTTTGACCCGAGTTGACCAAAAGTCCACGCCTTAAGAAATCAATCAAAAGCCCATTGGACTTTAATTGAATTGACGTTGGACGTTAATCGGTCTTTGAGACGCGTTACGATTAAATTTGGAATTTAAATCGTAAAAGGTTTATTAAATAAAGTGTAATATTTAATTTAGAATTGAATAGAAAATTAGTATTAAATACATATTATATTAGATTTAATGATGTAGTTTAATTTAATTCATGAAATCGTACTTTGAGTACTTATTCGCAAAAACAAGTTTGACTCGAACAAAATCAAATCGTTGTTTGAACATTGGATGATCACTTAATTATCAGATTAATTAATTTGATTAGATTGATTGATAGCATGCTTATGTGTGTGAATACATGGTTGTGTTGAATGAATAATGCATATCGGATGGATATTAGATGGGTGGGCAATTTTAGAAATTGTTGTAATAAATTCGATTTATTAAATTGGACCTGCGTGTCCAGCCTTATCACCTTCTTTCTCTTTGTATTCTCTTCTCACCTATTCCCCTCTATATATATGAGGTTTCTTTAGAAGTGTAGTGTAACAGGTAGAAGTAGTACAAGTGCTAGCTTGAGTGAGAAAGGGAGAGATTTGATCTAGGATCAATGTGTTAAGTATCCATCCGCATATCATTATTATTTATTTTCATACTCGCTTTATTATGTATTTAGAATGCATGTTTAAGGGTGTATGATGATGAGACCTTAACAAAGATAATTAAATTGGTAGCCAATTTGCACGTGAAAAACCCTCGTTTTATATTAAGCAAATATCCTTCCATTGAATGATTCTTGTTCAAGATCCGAAGTTGGCATTGGTTTTTATTGACCAAAGTCAAGACCTTTGTCAATCAAGGATGTACTTGAATCATGAGAGTTTTGTTGCATATCGGCGTCTTGTCCAAATCGTGATTTTTATTGGCCAAAGTCAAGATCACTTTTTGTCCAATGACATTGATTACGAAACTTTCCTCGTCAATGGGTCCTGCTTAACTGGAATCATTAGGTTTGTTTTTGGCCAAAGCCAAGGCCTAGATGATTCGGAGGATAGGGTTAGGAAAATGTAATGGATATATTGACATTATACATATGTTTCGGACTTGGATGTCCACCTGCTAACCGGATCTAGGAATTGGATGAGATCCAATTGATCATAGAGATCTACCTAAGTTGATTATCATACAATTTTTTGTTTGACCAAAGTCATGATTGTATGATACTTTAACGGGATCCTAGCCCACTAGGAAACGCGGTTTCCCGAGTACTCCACAGAGGGTTAGAGGCTCGACGAAAAATAGTGGGAGGCAAGTATTGAATTTGCAACATTCGTTCGAATACTCGCTAAACACGCTCATTTTATTTTACTCGTCATATTAATCAAAAGTATTAGTTGGACTAATATTTTATGTTGTTTTAAAAATATATATAGTTGGACTATATACAAACTCATTCAATATATAGTTGATTTTATAATTGGATTATAGTAATCAATATAATTGAATTAAAATGATAGTTGATTTTATAATTGGATTATAGTAATCAATATTAAAATTATAGTTGATTAAATAATTGAGTTATTGTAATCATTATAATAAATAGTACCTTAATAAATTGATTAAATAGTTGGACTATTAAAATCAAGAAAGAATTGAAAAGTTGAATATTTAAAATATATAATCCTTGGATTAAATGTTTTAAATGATTTAATTTTCAATTGGGAATTAATAATAGGTTAATTTATTTGATAAAATAACTTATTATTACTAAGCCCATAATTAAGCAAATAGTAGAGCATAAAGTCTTTGGAAGATTTATGTGATGATGACTTTAGTGCTTAATTAATACACTTATAATAAATCTATCTTTAGATTTAAAAGTATTAAAATTGCAATTAATAATTCTTGGAGAATTAATTGAATATTCTAGTAGAGAAAAATCAAAGTTTGCAATTGGGCATGTAGCACAAGGTGCACATCTTTTCGATATTCCGAAACCCAAGGCTTGGCCAAAGGTTTGTGAAATATTGAAAAGGATAATTGACATATCCGTAGCGACTACCATTTGGATATGGAAGAAACGAAGGAATTAAAGATAGGGCGAGGCTCTAACTTTAAAAATATTTGTCAAAGTTATGTTTACTACTAGTATTGAAATTGGATTTTAAATACTTAGTGTGGTACATAATACATATATGTATTGACGTTCAGAATCCGCTGTGAGTTGGATACTGGCTTCAAGCCGAGATTTCTCTGCGAATTGGAAACGGGACGAAAGTCGCTGTTTCGACCGTAAATACCTACGTTTAGGTACTACCCTTTGGGTATGTACTTAAATTAGGAAATGTTATAATGTAACTAGTTTGACTAGAGACATTATCTCTATATCAGTGTTTAATCCGATACGGATAAAACCTTTATATTCTAGAACACTAAAGTGTTTCATTATATAAAGATGATACTGAGATAAATACATTGGATGTAAATAACAAAATTTATATTTTGAATATAAAAAAATCTCAAACATGTAAAATGACAAATAAATAGCTCAAATTGATTTGATCAATGGAGACTTATTTGTGGATTTGTTGTCTAGGACACAATTAAAGAAGACTCGTATATCCACACTTTTTAAGAGTGGGTACTAGGACTGATTTGACTATTCAAATAAGGTCTACGAATCTAGTTTATTAGGTTAAATACCTAAAATACTATTTACTTGGTAATAGTAAAAGTGCCACCGATCTGTTAGCCCTATTCATGGTGAAGTAAGTGGGCCCATATCTAGCTGGGCTAAATATGAACATGAATATTTCGTGACCTTAACGGATGCAGCATCATGTTGTGGTTATGTGTTTCTTTTGAAGAACACAGATCAGAAACTTTTGAAGTTTCGACACGAAGAAAAACAAACAGATCGGCTATAGTGTTATTCCGCCACGGTAAGACCGAAATGGAAAATACTTAAACAGTAAGTTTCATATATAAATGAAAGAGTACGGTGTTCTTTCATGTGAGGACTCCTCCCAAGACACGTCAGTTAGACGGTGTGTCTGAACTAAAACCGAATTTTGTGGACATGATAAGGTTTATCACGAGTCGCTCTGAGCTACTATTACCTTCTACAGGATATGTATTAACAGTGCAAAACTTATTTAAAATAAGGTTCCATATAAATCTGTTGACAGATATCATATAGGATATGAACAGGGAAGAAACGAGGTTTCTCATTCCTGATAATTTGGGTATGCCAGGCATAGCGTTTGGATGATACCAAACTAAGGACCCAAATTGGATAAGTGCCAATATAGGTTATCTTAAGGGAAACCTTAAGTATAGTACTTATAAATCCCACATGAGAACAATGTGATTGTTGCTCACCATGCGGTTTTCCTCAGAGAAATACCGATATACAGTGGTCAGTGGGAGGATAGTGATACTCGATGAAAATCGGAGTAACACTGTTCAAGGCACGAAGTCCTTAATGGAACACAAACAGTTCATCAATGATGAATCTATACCATTAATCTTCAAATACACAAGAACTTCGTAGATCGGATAGAGTCAGAAAACAACCTAGGGTATGGGTTTCTGATCTAACCTCATAAAGATGTCAATCTTGTGAAGGTATATCCACCGACTACGTTTTGAGGAAGTGATACGAGGTATCGACTCCATGTTATGGCAAAGTGCCATGAATTCGAAATGGATTCCATGTATAACAACTATTTTGGATACTAGTTGTTGTACCACAAGGCATTGTGCCTATGGTACATTAAACGTCTTCAAGGAAGACATACAAGGAAGGCAACATACCAACGTACAAAGCTAAGCTTTTGACGGAAAGGTATCGTTATCAACATTATGTTAATAACGGTTCAACCTTTTACCTGTTGCCATGGTAAATCCATTTTGAAGATGCTTGTTGATAACTGTATATTTCATTTATGAAATATGTCAGTTACAAATCAAAATCGCTTTCCTGAAAAGGAAACCTTTTGGAGGATGTTTACAACATCCTGACGATTTTGTATAACCGACAAACAAGGTTTGCGGGTTATTCGATCCATGTTTGGATCAATGCAAGCATAAGGTTCTTGGAACTGACGTTTTGAAATAATCATAATGGTTTATGATTTGACTCAAAACGAAATAACTCTTGTGTATATAAGGAGGTTAGTGGGATATCGCACTGACAGTGAAATTCCCATAAAACAATTGGTGAAAGCTTGGTTTTCATAGATATTCTTTCAATAGAAATTCTCCGTAGAATTCTGGGGAGTAACAACCTTTATTCAAGGAATAAAGATCTACTGGGATAGATTTGGAGTTGTTAACACTCTCTGGGAAATTGTACATTTAAAATGTACTTGTATTGGTTTCTCATATGCTTCGAGCATATGGAGTCACAATCGGGTCAATCCAAGTGATAGTCACTGGATTGAAGTTAAGAACATCTGTTAGTATCTCTGAGAACTAAAGATGCTATCTTTTACTATGGAGAAGGAGAACTTGAAGTGACTGGGATCACTGCAGCAAGTTTCCAAACGATTAAATACTACGGTACTATAAAAGTTTGAATAACGGGACAGTGAGCTGGAAATCTTCCAAGCAAGATAACTGTTGCTGAATAAAAAACAATTGCGGATTATTGCTGCAGCTGAGGCAGTAATAGAAGTCTTTTGGGTCGAAAGTGAATCTAATTAGATTAGATATAGTTCTGTTAGCAGCTGAGCTAGGCGTCAGCACAAGCTAAGGAATTAAAGGTCTCATCGACGATCCAGATATATACTTCTATATCATCTGATTCGTTCGGATCATACATCGTGGCGATGTGATGATCGTATAAATCACGTCAAACGATAATCGAACAAATCCGCTGACGAAAACCTTTCCTCAGCAATTTGAGCGAACCTTACATAGTTCGGGTGTAGGACACTTTAGTGACTCGCTACGTGCCAAGTGGGAGATTGTTGGATAATATGACCCATAGCGTCACTATTTGCACAGAACATTGTGTTGCTGTAGCAAAATTAACTATGTAACAAGGAAATTGCACTCTCGTCATTTGTGATTAGATCACCATAGATATATAAATGAAGAGAGGTCCCTATGATTAGTTCCTGGATTGAGATGATATGAGACAGTATCAGTCCACGAAGGATTAATCATTAAATATCCCTAGCCGTAGTATTAACGAGACTGGACATCGATAATGCGGAATAGGCTAGTATTGCACTTGTGCGCGTTGTGAGGGCACAACGGCATAGTTCTCATATATATAAGTATTGGATACTTGTGCAAGTGCGATAGGAGGTCGTGTTTCACCGATGGTACGGGAAACAGCTTCGCTCTGGATAGACCCTTCGGAATCCCATTGGTATTATGACTAGGTGTCTATGGGAGGCCGAAATCAAGGTAGGTGTGTATAGTCTGAACCTGAGACTTGCATCGCTAATACTTAAGACAATCGGTAAACTTTGGTTTTGGTGGTTGGGAGACCTTAACTGGTTCTGTGTTCACCTCTTCTGGGTTTATCAGGAATCGTAGTGTATTGGATGTGATGTCGAGACGGAAATATCACTCCAGTCATAGTGGAGATGATGTCACGCAGGATACGGTATTAGTGCTCTTAAGTGATGCGCATCCAATCGTGATATTATGACCATGTCATGAATATCCGATTATAGAGACTAGTTACCAGACATCCGATATGTGTTTCGGACGGGGCAGACACTTTTCCAGCCCCAGCCCTAGCACGTGATTATCCGATACTGGGCCGATATGCACAATACAATCGTATATTACGCTTGATACAGATCTTAATATTCTTATAAGGATATGTCCGGAGAATTAGGTAGACTTGGTGCTTTGCTAGGAGTCGACCTTGTCTCGTAAATCGGTTAGAACGTAGTACTTGGTACGTACGTGATTCGGATACTCCGACGACCGCATTTACTGCCAACTTATCCGGAGATCTCATGGGTCGCTTCCCGATAATCCACCGATGACGCACAACTCGCACTCTTGAATAATCTGGGATTATATAGAAGAGAGAGAGAAAATTAATCTAGGATTAATTACAGAGATATTTTATCTAGGATAAAATATCGTCTAGAGAGAGATAACGATTAATTGGAATTAATCGGTAAATTAATATATTCGATATATTAAACGAAATTAGATTTCGACGCGGAATTAAAATTAGATTTTAATTCGGGCAAACGAGTTAATTTAGAATTAATTCGTTAGCGACGTAAATAATAATTTCGCTAGGCGCAAATTTATTTAAATTCGATTTAATTAACGTCGCGACGTAAGTTCGGTATTTCGGAAATATCGAACCCGAACGCGTGAGTGCACGTGGGCCCACTTTCATTTGGAAACGTGTGGGGCCCACATGACACATGTCATATTATGTATTATTTAATTCTAATGCATTGCATGGAGATAGTGTACAATGCACTCAATGGTTTTTCATGGAAATTGAGTGTTTGACACTCTAAGCCATTGCATGATTTGTGTCATAAGTTTATTATTAATTTAATAAATATTATGGCATAAATATAAATTGATTTTTTGTAACAAAAAATATAATTCAATCTCTCTCAAACTCTCTCTTCTCCTCACGCCAAACACACAAAATATGGACTGGTTTTTGACTGGTTTGGGCGTGACTTTAGGGGAGCAAGGGTTGGGTTTTCATGGTGAAAACCGCAAGTGCTAGCACACTACGAGTCTTGCGAAGGTGGTAGGGAGGTTCACCCATGAGCCGGGATCCGTCGGACGAGGCTTGGAGCTCCGTTCATCATCTCAAAATTCTGTTTTGGAGGACAGTGGGCTGCTGCAGTGGGCTCACCAAGGCAATGCATTTTTGGGCTTGATTCGTCTTCAATTCGACATAACCGATCAATGTGAGTATTCCGCTACCTCCGTTGTTGTATTCACGCATGTTTTCATGTCTTGTTTGATCTTGGGACCTTAGAAAAACTCAATAATTGCTTCAATCTATCCACATTGATCAGCTCGGTGAACTCGTTCCCTTCCAAATCTGACAGTCTCTCTGTCCTATTTCCCATTACTTTCTGCACTATGTAGGGTCCTTCCCAGTTGGGTCTGAACTTTCCTATTGGGTCTGTCGTCGACGGCGTTGACTACTTAAGTACCAAATCACCCTTTCTGATCTTAGTAGGATGCACCTTTTTGTTGAATGTTTGGGCTAGTCTCTTCTGATATATCTATATGTGATGTAAAGACTTCATTCTCTTCTCATCGAGAAATGCCAACCGTTCAAATCTCTGCGAGGCCCATCCTTGTTCAGGTAACTCTGTTTCTGCTAATACCCTCATTGACTGTATCTCAACTTCCACGGGTAGTATTGCTTCCATTCCATAGACCAAAGAGTAAGGCGTGGCTCTTGTTGCTGTTCTCACTGATGTTCTGTACCCCCACAGGGCATACGGTAGTTTGTTAGCCCAATCTTTACAGTTTTCTGTCATCTTGTCTAATATCTTCTTTACTGTCTTATTGGCTGCCTCGACTACCCCATTTGCCTGCGGTATGTAAGGTGACGACTTGTGATGTCCTATCCCATAGCTCTGTAGAATTGCCTTCATTTCCCCTTGAAACTGAACTCTGTTATCTGTCACTACATGATGCGGATCCCATATCGACATATGATGTTCCGAGCTATGAACTTCGCCATCTGCTTTCCTGTGACGTTACGAAATGACTCGGCTTCCACCCATTTTGAGAAGTAGTCCACTGCCACCACTATGAAACGATGTCCATTCGATGCATTCGGACGAATCTCTTCGATCATGTCAATTCCCCATGCTGAAAAAGACCATGGCTCTGATAGCCCGTCTAACTTTGTGTGAGGCTGATGGTTCATATTTCCATGTGCTTGACGATCGTGACAATGTTTTACCAGTTTTGCACAGTCTGTCTCCATGGTAAACCAGTTGAAACTTTGTTTTAAAATCTTGCGAGACAAATTCAACCCATTCATGTACGGTCCTGACCGGCGTAAACACACATGTATAACGCAAGCACACGTATCGTTCAAGTAGTATAAAAATATTGATCCCACGATGACTTAATTCATACTGCTATTATTAATTATTGAATCTATTTATTTACAAATATCTAATTGAGGGAGAAAAGAATGATTGCTTGATTGATTTGGTTGATTGTAGATTTGCTAAATAAATAAATAAAAATACAAAAGAAAATACTAAGGAAAATAACAAAAGACACAAATATCTAGGGTTGTGAATCATTCTAATATCAATTAAAAGATGAAGTGGTTATTTCATGTTTGTGTAATAAATCGGTTTACTAACCTGGAACACTAAATTATGCAAAAGCCTCTGTCGATGGTCAGACGCAAATACCCAGTTTAACCCAATTGAACCATATGTCTAAGTCAACCAAATTATCCGACAAGTATATGTCTATCCTGTAAGGAAATCTATTAAATGGTTATCTATCCTCAAGGAAGATCGTGGGCTATTAAGTCTAAGGCTGAAACCTAAAATCCCTATGTGTAGTTCATTTTAGATTTACCAGATCAATCTTATTGGTGATCAGACAACAAGAAGCATTAAGCTTAAGACTTAATAATTAAACCTTTAAATTACCCAACTATAAAATAACCTCTTATAAACCGGTGATATTAGAATTCATCACAACCTCAGATAACTAACACATAACTAGGGTTAGTAAAAACTTAAAAGTAAAAGACAATAAGTAAAAGTGCTGAAAAGTAAAAGACATAAAGTAAAAGCTGAAAAGTAAAATAAAATAAAATGCTAAGGTAAAAGGATCATCTTTTACTATTTACTATTTAGATATCTCCCTTAATATAATATATTAACTTGTGATTATTTTACCAACCAGCCATATAGGTGGTAACCTGATTAAGTCAAATAAAGTCCAACCAGCCATTAAGGCAGATCCAAAATAAACCTGCCATATTGGCGGTGAGAAAATTTAATTACCAACCGACCAATCTGGCGGTATCCTTGATTAGTCAGGTTTAAACCAGATTAAAATGAATTACCAACCGACCAATCTGGCGGTATCCTTTTTAAGTCAATATTTTAAATAGTGAATATATTATTTTTGGGGAGATTAATCTAAATAATAACAGTAAAAGAATTACCTTTCACCCTTGCTGGGGAAGTTACCTCCTCATGGTGAATAGTAAAAACTGTAAAAAGTAAGAAAGTAAATTACTACTATTACAAAACTAAAAAAAACTAAAAACTAAAAGAAACTAGAGAGAGAAACTCCCTCTTTACATCAAAGAGAATAGAGAGAGTGGTACAACTGAAACTGAGATTTCACGCTCTATTTATAGGGGTCAGTAAGGGTCGCGCATCGCGACGCCCAGCTCACGTCGCGACGCCCGTTTGGTCGACGTGTCAGTTTCTGGTTCGTCGATTGAAGATTCTGGATAAGGTGATAAGGTGACACGTGGTAAGGTGGTTGGGGCTCAATTATTGTGACACGTGGCGACTTCTGATTGGTCGGCTAGATTCTTATCCGCCACGTGTCATATAGGGATAAGAGAGCCAATAATTGATGCTGATGTGGCGGTGATGTGGCGGTGACGTGGCAATTTGATTGTCGGCACCATAGAATCGTGACACGTGGCACGGTGTGATTGGTTGATGATGATGTGGCAGTGAGCTGGAATGTTGACTCGGTCAACCTGGTGATGTGGACGATGATGTGGAAATGACATGGAGTGACACTTGGTGACACATGGCGATGCGATTGTCGGCACCGTAGGATGCTGACACGTGGCACGGCGTATGTTAGCAGATTGGCTGTGATGGTGACACGTGGCACGGCGTACGTTAGCACAGTCAAACTTTTCTCAGATTCTGATTTGTGGACCCGGTGCACGTTAGCACTGTTCGGTGTCGCGACGCTGAAGGTCTTGGCGTCGCGAGGTGGAAAATTACAAAAATGCCCTTTTCGTCCAATTTTCACTTTTTTGGCCCAAATCACCTTCAGAGTGTCCTGAAACTTTATTTATCTACAAAATAACACAAAACACATCAAAATATTCACAAAACTCAAGAAAATATACAAAATATTAAGTTAAATGAGTGGGAAATAATGATAGATTTATCACACATCACACCCCAAAACCTAACATTTTGCTAGTTCTCGAGCAAAACACAAAATAAAATCACATAATAAAATATAATTAAGCCATTTTCGTAGGGATCACGGTTGCATTTAGCGTATGCAACAAGCCTTTAAACCCATTGGTGTCCCTAGTGGATGAGTTGTAGTCTCGTGAGGGTTTACAACAATGATACCCACAAACATTTTACAAAAGTAAAAAGAAAGTAAAACTAATGCACACAAAAGCAAAAAGACAATAATAAATATATAAACAGCGTCCTTAGAAAATATCCAACATCAAAGTTAGAGGAACCTTCAAAATGCATATTCCAACTAAAATCATTTCTTTTGAACAACATATCTAAATCAGACTCAAGGTGTGTGTCTGAATAGTCTAGCAAACAGCTTCGATTCAAAGTTGTCAACTTGGTGATTTCGTCTCAATTCTCAGTAGTTAATAGGTCAAACCAATCAGAGTATCTAAAGTTGTTCTGTTTACTATAATCAACACAGGTGAGGTATGTGATTTTTCTGATTTTTTTTTATTTATATACAACATCTTTGATCGATGTAGCGAGCTTTGGGTCAGTGACTCCCAAACCAGATGGTTTTAGGGCACTAGGTGTTAAAACACCCCTACGTACTTAATCACCCAAATCTCGGATGTTTAAAAACTAACACAAGCTTTCCCGTTTGACGCGAACTATCACTGCTTACTGAGGCAAGATGCCCAGTTACTAAGTACTTGCTTGGTTTAATTTTTTATTTATTTTTTATTTTTACATACCTCACATCACAAATAATTGTAGACAGAAACAGAAACTCAGTCAAACGGTCATTCATCAACCACCGATTATTTCAACTAGTCACTTTGTTAATTCCTTATTATCTAACTGCTTTCGAGACTATTTTAAAAGTGTGCACGAGTCTGACCTAGATAAGAAATTCAAATTAGGGATAAAAGTGAAATTAGCATTTATCTTTTCCGAAAACATTTTAGCTAAACAAACAATTAAATCATCGGACACAATTTTTTTTTTGAATATTTTTTTTCGATTTAAAACACACAAGAAACAGAAAATAAAACACACTCCATGCAGAAAATAAAAATTTTAACGGAATTTTTGAAAAAGTTTAAAAACAGAATCATACCCCCAAACCTAAATCAAGCATTGTCCCCAATGCGTTACAAAACATAAATAAATAGAAGCGAACAATAGAACCTGAGTTTAATCATCTGCCTCCTCTTCGTCACTGTCGATATTTGGATGTGGTGGAAACTGCTCATCTTGTATCCCCACTTATCGTGCTATTTTTTTCGAGCAGCTGAACCATGTATCCCTGCTGAGATTCCAATCTAGTGACCCTTTGAGTTAAGTAGTGAGGTCGAGATGATTTGTGTGGTTGTTGAGGCGGTTGTTGTGGTGCTGGTGTGGAAGCTGATGGTACCGCAGGAGCCTGTCTCTCTATATGAAACTGTTGGATAATTCTGGTAGTTATTGCTGCCATGGGCTGCGTTAATTCCTCTATTGGTTCTACAGGAACCCTGGCCTGTGTGCAAAGTGATGAAATCAAATAACAATAAAACAAGCCAGCATGTGTCGACCTTTCAGCCCAAGCGATGTTGGTCGAAATCAGCTGACCAACATTAATCGTATAACCCTCCAGAATGCAGTATAATAATATCATACGTTCCTTCGTGACATATATGATGTGAGATCCCGGTAGCAAAGTTCTAGTCACGAAGTGGAACCATACTTTTGTCTCAGGCTTCAGCAATTTCGAACTCATCTTCATATATTCTCCACTGCTACTCATGACCCAAGCAACATTTGGAACGCACAAAGTCTCCTTGAGATGAGTGATATCAATATTCTCCATCACCGCATAATACTCATCTTCCTCCAAATAAGGTATGTCATAAAATCTGTTAATAGTTGAGGAATCAAATGATATCTGTTGACCTCTCACCATTGCCACATACGCATGATGCTCATAAGCATTTGCGTAAAACTCCCGTACAATAGCTGCATAGGCTGGGTGAGGCTGCTGACAAAGCTTTCGCCAGTGCCGATCTGCGATAATCCTGTCAATATCAGGAAATAACCAGGGTTTATGTCAAATCCTCTCTCCATAATATGGTGTTTCCGGGTTATTCCCTCTTCGTATCTCTTCTCCGCAGCAGCAGATACGAATTTAAAATCATCAAAAGTGGGTGCGGCAGAAGTCGATGCCCTGTATCTTTTAGTGGTATTTTTACAGAATTTTTGGCAGAGTCTCCCCTATAATCTCAAATTCTCCCAATACACAACCTAAATCTATCACCACATAAAGTACCACTTCGCCCCCAAAACTACAAATCAATCAAATCAACACTTCCAAAATTCCACAATTTCAATACCTCAGGTTTCAAAATTTCTCAGATTTTACCGTTAACACTTTTGAAGAACCGGATCTGACTATGCTCAGCAGTGGCGGCTTGGTTTGGCAGTGAAGGTTTCGGCTTCTGGCACGGTGTAGGCATTGCATTTTTGCACATCAGCCCGATGATGAGTCTCGTATGGAGACACTACCTCTTTAGTTGTGAAAGCCGCGGGAAACAGACGTTGGAAGGGTAAAGTTGGAAATTAGTATTTTGTCAGATTTAACTCG
The DNA here is from genome assembly GCA_019454045.1 of Zanthoxylum bungeanum. Lineage (NCBI taxonomy): Eukaryota > Viridiplantae > Streptophyta > Magnoliopsida > Sapindales > Rutaceae > Zanthoxylum > Zanthoxylum bungeanum. The sequence continues at coordinate 148,922 of SKCR01017742.1, forward strand.
CTTGTTTCGCTTCGGGTTCGCTTGTTGGACCTCTGTTTTTAAACACACCAAACCCATTAATTCACATCCAAAAATAATTAAAATATTTAAAACACATCTCACAAATTAAATAATTAAAACATTTAAAACACATCTCACAAATTAAATAATTAAAACATTTAAAATACATGTCACAAATTAAATTAAAATAAATTAAAATTAAACTTAAATTAAATTAATTTAAATCACATTCACAAATTAAATCACCTTCCTAAATTAAATTAAATCCATTTCCTAAAATACATAAATCACTTCCCCAAATTAAAAGATTTCCTTATCACATACTAAATTAAAAGATATCCCATTTAAAACACACAAATCCTATTCCTTCTCCAACAAGGTAAACCCCCTCCCTTGGCCTATAAAAATAACCCTTCTCCTATTCACGAAAGACTCTCACCCTCACGTTAATCAACCACGCCAGCCACAAGCCCCTTTCCACAGCACCTTCACCCACTCACGTAATCCTCAGCCTCATTCACGGCACCCACTAGTACAAGCATCAAAAACAATACACGCCACTAGCCTCAAAAACTCCATCACGCCCCCTGTCCCTTTCCTTCCACTCAATCAGCCCTCAGCGCACACCTGCCAACATCCAGCCAACTCACTTCATCTCACCACACACAACACCAGCCTTCAGCAGCACCTACGTAAGTCCACAAGAACAACAAGTCCCCTGCCCTTCAACAGATCAACCGACTAACACAATCATTACCCCTTTCACCGACCCAAATCAACTCTTCCAGCACGCATAAGCCACAAACGTTTAACAGCCCTAACGCACCCTAAACCAAGCAGCCCTCTCGCCAACTACAAAGCCCTTGTCCACAAATCAATTCCTCTGAGGCACCCACTAACTGTCCCACATCGAGCAGACCTTCAACAGCCCCCATTCACGAATAAGCCATCAAACACATCCTTAAACTGCCGCAACTTAGACCTTTCACAGCCCTAAAGTCACACCCAAACAGTCCCCTAAACAACCAAAACAGTGGCCTGAAAAACAGCAGCAAAACAGCAGCAAAACGGAGTGAAAACAGCGACCCGAACAGTGAAACAATGAGGAAAAATGTTGGATTAGTGAACCGGAAAAGTTATGGAACATAAACCCTTCCGACGGCCGTGTAACGCGCTTTCGAGAGACGACAAAAAAGGTTAGACCTGAGGGCACCCTTTTTATTTATTACTTTTCGTTTATTTTTATTTACTTAAAAATATTATCGCATGAGAGTCGTTTGAGGCATGATGTGATTGTTGGATGAGCGGAATATATGTTCCCTTTTGTGGTATATAGGATGGAAACCCGGACGTAAATTCTGTAGCCGAATCCGAATGGACGGTAGTGCGGTTTGTACTCGGGATACAACGCCACGTACCACTTAAGAGACACGTTTTCGTCTCATCCAAACTTGTGTTTGAGCATGTTGTAGTTCGTGGATTATTTAGTTATTATTTAAAGCATGATTTAGTCTAATATGTTATTTAGTTATTTATTTTTAAGCATGATTAGTTATTTATTTTGCGTTTGGAATTTGCATTGTTATTTGTCTTCCGCATTTTATAATTGAAGCATGATTATGAGATTGCCCTGTGTTGTCGTGTGTTATGAGGACTTATTTTCAAGTATGCAAACTTAGACTAGGAGTTATTTTGATGAATGCATACTAGACGTAGATTACCCTTGAGCATGAATGTCGAATAGATTCGGTTAGTTTATTGCACAAATCATATCATCACAAGTGACATAAGTAAGGGACCATTCCGAACCCAACGGTTTGAGGTCTTCCCTTGCGAGGGGTGAGTGCGGCCTTAAATCTTTGTCCCGGTTCACACCGGATGGCGACTCCATGTTATTTCGTACTTCCCAACTAGGCCGCGAGCCTAGAACAGCGTCGCCCAGGTTCTGTTGTCTACAGTCTGGTGACTCCACTGGGGATATTTTGAATCGGCCCCGAAATCATGTCTTGTGATGTGTATAATTTGTGCTTTAATTAATCGTTTCTATAGTGAGTTGAAAGGGGTGTAATAAAAGGCATTGTTAAGGCTAGGTAATGGTTTGATGTCTTCCTTCACTCACTACCTTTTTATAAAGAAAAGCTGTGAAGACACCGAGGTAACCATTACTTGTAGCTCGTTGTGACAGACTAGTTTGGATGACTCATTGTTTATTCCTGACACCAAGCGATAAGAGCCTAAGGGGCTTGGGTACTTAAGAGAGCCTCGCTCCACCCTTCCTCTGGGGAATCTACAATGAGAAATCCATTCGACAGTTTGTCACACACTGTAACTCGTTGGCACGTACCGTAAGGTATAAAAAAGGTGCACTCACTTGGTCGCTTGAACCCTTGAGTGGGGAGTCCTAGTTGTGGGTAATCCTTCTTCAAACGAGAGCCTTTGTCCAAACTCTTGTAAACCCACATGTGAACATAGTTGTATGACCTATAGGGGCCACCCTTTATGCTTTTGATAACCCCATGCATATTGTGTCTCATACATCACATGCATCTCATGCATATATGCATCATGTTAACCCCCGTGTCTTAAAAGCCATCATAGATATCCGTTGGGTTAGGAAAAAGAAGACTTGTCAACGAAGAGTTTAGCAAACATGGATATTGGAGAAAAGGAAACCGAGAAACAGAGAGATTTACGGCAGAGATAGAAAGACCATTGAGGGGCCTTCAAAAAAAAAAACAAAAAAAAAAAAAAAAGAAAAAAAATTGTTGTTTGTTTTTAGTCGTTGATAGTTAGACATAAGTCCAATGATGAAATCGTTTGCTTTAGGGTGAAATCTTAGAAACGATAAACTCTTGATGTGCTTTTATCTGATAATTTGAGTAATTGATCTATGTTAGACTCGTAAGCACTTGATTATGGTTCTTAGCAGTGAAAACCTGAGTAGTTAGCAAAGTGACTAGTTGATGAAATTGTGGGTCGGTGAATGACCGTTTGCTTAGATGTCTATCCTAATTTGCTTATGTTATGATGTGTGGTATGGTTGAAAATGAAAGAAAAGAATTGAACCACCTATAACCGATAAGCGTGAAGCTACCCATGGGCGAGTATTAGGACCACCATGAGGAGAAATGCTACCTTGAAGGGTAGGTGTGTTGAAAAGAAAAAGAAAAAAAATAAAAAGAAAAAAAAGAAGTTCAAAATGAAAAGAAAAAGAAAGAGACAAAAGAGAATGATAAAACCATATCACATTGAGCACGGAAAAGCAATTGCAGAGCGTAACTGAGACATCTAGGTTGGTTTGACCCATCGATCCCGATTTTTGAAATGAAATCATCGAGTTAGCTTACCTAAGGATTAAGCTGTGAAAAAAACCTTTGCACACACACACACTTAGAGATTGGCATAGATCATTTATTCAAAAACTCAGATTTAAGTTGCATTGAGTGTTTTGAATGCTCTCTGGTTTCATTACTGGGCATTCCTTGAGGACGATAATATGTATAACTATTGGGACTATTTCGTAGTATGTGATATAGTATGATAATATGGAAGGCCCCACCATGTGGTCCATCTCGACCAAGTAGAGAGCATAAAGCTAAATCAAGACTGGGAGCGACCAGTCTGCCACCCCGTGAATAAGAAGAATAACAAGAAATAGAGCCATAAGACCAGAGAGAAGACTGAGCAATCACCTGGAGAACTGACGGAAGACCTAACCCAGCGGAATAGGAAATTCATTCATGCATGCATGCATACATGTAACATAGTTTGCATTCTTTTTTGTGTTTGCTTTGTTTTGTATTCACAGGTTTCAAAGAAGAAAAAGAGAAAGCGGCAAAGATAAGCCAACCAGAATCAACGACATATGAGTAGTAGTTTTGGAATGAATCCCAGGGTTGAAGCCCGCGTTGTCAGCATCAGTTTTTGGGAATGAATCCCAAGGCCGAGGCCCACATCGTCAGAGTTTTGGAATGAATCCGGGAATGAATCCCAGGGTCGAGGCCCACACACATCAGCAGAATTTTAGAATGAATCAAGGGAATGAAACCCAGGGCCGAGGCCCACATCAGCAGAATTTTGGAATGAATCCAGGGAATGAATCCCAGGGCCGAGGCCCCACCATCATCAGCTTGGGGGCGAGGCCCATGTCAGCTCGAGGGCGATGCCCATATCAGCTTGGGGGCGAGGCCCTACATCTATATCAGTTTAAGGGCGAGGCCCATATCAGCGTCGCCCAGGTTCTGGAGATATCAGATCAGTTTTGCCAGGTACGGCACTCCAGGTATGGAGATATTTGATCAGCCAGGTACGGCATTCCGAGTATGAAGACATCAGATCAGTTCTGCCAGATATAGCATTTTGGGGGCGAGGCCCACATAGCATCAGATCAGTTTCTGCCGGGTATGGCATTCTATGGGGAAGGCCCACATAGCATCAGATCAGTTTTTTTCAGGAATGGCATTCCGAGAATGGAGATATAGTCCGAGAATGGACAGCTCGAGAATGAGCACGCCGAGAATGGTACGCCGAGAATAGAACTCCGATAATGGATATATAGTTCAGGAATGGACAGCTCGAGAATGAGCACGCCGGGAATGGCACTCCGAGAATGAAGATATAGTCCGGGAATGGACAGCTCGAGAATGAGCACGCCGGGAATGGCACTCCGAGAATGGAGATTTTAGTCCGGGAATGGACAGTCCGGGAATGGACAGCTCGGGAATGAGCACGCCGGGAATGGCACTCCGAGAATGGAGATATAGTCCGAGAATGGACAGTCCGGGAATGGACAGCTCGGGAATGAGCACGTCGGGAATGGCACTCCAGGAATGGAGATCGGTTCGGGAATGGACCACATCACATCAACGGTTCGGGAATGGACCACAACACGGTGACGGTTCGGGAATGGACCTCATCACATCACAGTAACACTCCAGGAATGGAGATCGGTTCGGGAATGGACCACAACACGGTGACGGTTCAGGAATGGACCTCATCACATCACAGCAACACTCCGGGAATGGAGATCGATTCGGGAATGGACCACAACACGGTGACGGTTCGGGAATGGACCTCATCACATCACAGCAACACTCCGGGAATGGAGATCGGTTCGGGAATAGACCACAACACGGTGACAGTTCGGGAATGGACCTCATCACATCACAACAACACTCCGAGAATGGAGATCGGTTCGGGAATGGACCACAACACGGTGACGGTTCGGGAATGGACCTCATCACATCACAGCAACACTCCGGGAATGGAGATCGGTTCGGGAATGGACAACAACACGGTGACGGTTCGGGAATGGACCTCATCACATCACAACAATGTTAGACATTATGACCCATAGCGTCAATGTTTTGTAAATGATATTGTATTATTGTACGAAATTAACTATGTGATAATGAAATTGCCTTTTGCCGTTTTGTAAAATATTTACTTTAATATATTAATGGAAAAAAGTCCATATGATTAGTTCCGTATTGAGATGATATGAGACAGTCTCAATATAAAAGGTTTAATCATTAAATATCCCTAGTCGGAGTATTATCGAGATCAGACATCGATAATGCGGAATAGACTAGTATTGCACTTGTGCGCGTTGTGATGGCACAACGGCATAGTTCTTATATATTAAGTATTGGATACTTATGCAAGTGCGATAGGAGGTTTGTGTTTACCGATGGTACGGAAAACAGCTTCGCTCTGGATAGACCCCGCGGAATCCCATTGGTAGTATGTCTGCGTGTCTATGGGAGGCCGCATCAGGGTAGGTGTATATGGTCTTAACCTGAGACTTGCATCGCTAGTACTTGCGACAATCGGTAAACTTTGGTTTTGGTGGTTCGGGGCGGGCTTTAATCGGTTCTGTGTACGCCTCTTCTGGGTTTATCGAGAATCGTAGTGTACTGGATGTGATGTCAAGATGGAAGTATCACTTCAGACATATGGAGATGATGATCACGCAGGATACAGAACTAGTACTCTATAAAAGGTTGCAACCGTCGGGACAATATGACTAGGTCAGGATTGTCCGATTTAAAGAGACTAGTTGTTTGATGTCCGATATATGTTTCGTACGGGGCAGACACATTTCCAGCCCCAGGCCTAACATGTGATCGTCCGATACTAGATCGATGTACGCGATACTATGGTATACTACGCTTGATAAAGATCTAATATTCCAATAAGAATATTTCTGGAGAATTGGGTAGGCATGGCGCTTTGCTAGAAGCCAACCTTGTCTTGTAAATCGGTAAAAACGTAGTACGAGGTACGTACGTGTTCAGATTATCCGACGACCGTATTTACTGCCAACATATCCGGAGATCTCTTGGGTCGCTTCCTGAAGATTCACCTATGATGTTTGATTCGAACTTTATTAATCTTGGAATAATTGCGGATAAACTTTATCTTGGATAAAATGCCTAATTAGGAGAGAGAACGATTAATTTGGAATTAATCGATAAAATAATATATTCGATATATAAACGAAATTAGATTTCGACGCGGATAAAATCGGATTTTAATTCGGGCAAACGAATTAATTTAGAATTAATTCGTTAGCGATGTGAATAGTAATTTCGCTAGGCATAATTATTTAATTTACGTCACGACCGAAATTCGTTAATTCGGAATTAGCGAAACCGAGCCCGAAAGTGTTTGCGGAAACATTCGTATTTTGAAACGAGTGGGACCCGTAAATCACATCGCGAAGTCTCATCACTTGACACGACTAGTTGATGGATGTAACAAGTCACCTTTATTGAGTGACACATTGTCACTATTCACGATGCAAGTGGGTGAGGCCATTTAATGGCTTTTTGGAGGGAAAACGTTTTTGACCTTTTTGGAAAAGGCGTTTACCAAATATTTTTGGTAATAATTACATATCTCTCTCTCTCGGTTTTTAAGAAAAAATAAGAAAGAGAAATTGATCAGGAATACAAAAAGCCTTCTCTCCATTTATTTCTTGCTCACGCCGTGAGCTTCTTTTGGCAAGGAAAAATTGTTTTTTCATTCTCTCCATTTTGCTAGCACAATGAAGGATCAAAGGAGGTGATAGGGAAACAACCTTGGAGCTTGGAATACTAAAAGGCTTGAAGCTTCTTCTTCGTTTCTTCTTGGCCGAAAGTTTCCTCCTTGAAGACTCAAGGATTTTCTTTATCATTTTTCGTCACAAGCTTTGTAAGTATGATTCCGCCATGCTTCAAGCTTTGAATGTATAAATCGTGTGTTTCATTGGCTTATACTTTCTTTGGGACTAATAATAGAAACCAACAATGGTATCATGGAGCCATGTTTAAGCATGAAATACATTAGGGTTAATTTGGGTAAAATTGATTGAAGCATGTTCTTGTGAAATTTGATGATTAAGTATGCTTATATGTATGTAATATGATGTTATACATGATCAATTTTGAGAAAAATGCATTGGATGATTTTTCCCCAAAATTGTTGCTTTGGCCGAATATGGAGGTTTGGGTAAAATTGATTGAAGCATGTTCTTGTGAAATTTGATGATTAAGTATGCTTATATGTATGTTATATGATGTTATACATGATCAATTTTGAGAAAAATGCATTGGATGATTTTTCCCCAAAATTGTTGCTTTGGCCGAATGTGGAGGTCTTTGCACTGGATTGGAATTTTTTGTGTACAAGTTCATTGGATGACTTAAAACATATACGGGATGTAGATTAGTGATTCAATCGGATTGAAAAACAAATCGAACCAAAAAATCCCTCTTGGCCGAATGCAATATGACATGTTAAAGGACTTGATTTTTTGTTCAAATAAATGTTGGACATGTGTTTTGAACAAGTGATGATTAATAAATTAAATTGTGTGTTTGGAAATATTTGGTTTAATGAATTAATCATGGATTTACACTTTAATTAATTGAATTTAAAATTTGGAATATTAAAATTTAATTAATGGGCTTAATTGTTAAATTGGGCTTGTATTATTATATTTGGGCTTAAATCACTCCATTAAGTCCAAATATAGTAAAATGGGCTTTAATGTTTAATTGGGCCTTATGGGCTTGAAATTAATTTTATGGCATTTAAGGGTGATTCCTTATTTGGGCTTGGTAATTGGGTTTGACCCACATTGACCAAAGCCCAAGCCTTAATAAATCAATTGAAAGCCCATCGGACTTTAATTAAACAAACATTGGATGTTAGTTGGGCTTGGAGACCCAGTTAGATTAGATTTAGAATCTAAGTCTTTAAAAGCACATCAAAAGTGTAAACATTTAATTTGGAATTAAATAAATTGAATTAGTATTGAATACGACTTAAATTGGATTTAACGAGTAGTTCGATATAATTCATGAATTCGTACCTTATGTACTTATTCTCAGACGAGTTGGACTTGCGCAAAATCAAACCGTTGTTTGAACATTGGATGATCACTTAAACAAAGACTAATTAATTGGATTAGATTGGTTGTAAAGCATGTCTTGATTGAATATATATGTATGTGATGAATGAATAGTGTATATCGGATGGATATTAGAAAGGAAAGGGTAATTTTAGAAATTATTGTAAATTTAGTATTTATAAATTGGACCTGTGTGTCCAGCCTTATCTCTTTTATCTCTTTGTATTCTCTTCTCACCTAATTCCCCTCAATGTAAATGAGGTTTCTCTTATTGTATTATGTAATTGGGTAGAAGTAGAATAGTGCTAGCGGGGAGAGGAGAGGAAAGGGAGTGATTTGTTCTAGGAACAAGTTGTTTTATATATCCATCCGTATATCACTATTAATTTACTTTACGCGCTTTATGATGTTTTAGAAGCATGCTTAAGGGTGTATGATGATGAGACCTAACAAAGATAATAAATTGGTTGCCAATTACGAAAAAATCCCTCAATCTATATTAAGCGATTATCCTTCCGTTGAATGATTCTTGTTCAAGATCCAAAATTGGCATTGGTTTGTTGGCCAAAGTCAAGACCTTTGTCAATTGAGGATGTACTTGAATCATGAGAGTTTTGTTCCACATCGGTGTCTTGTCCAAGTTGTGATTTGTTGGCCAAAGTCAAGATCACTTCTTGTCCAACGACATTGATTACGAAACTTTCCTTGTCAATGGGTCCCGCTTAACTGGAATCATTAGGTTTGTTGTGCCAAAGCCAAGGCCTAGATGATTCGGAGGATATGGTTAGGAAAATGTATTAGATACATTGGCATAAGTAATGTACATATGTTTTGGACTTGGATGTCCACCTAACCGGATCTAGGAATTGGATGGGATCCAATTGATCTTTGAGATCTACCTAGTTAAATAGCATACAATTTGTTGGCCAAAGTCAAGGTTGTGTGTTATTTAACAGGATCCTAGCCCACTGGGAAATAGGATTTCCCGAGTTCTCAACAGAGGGTTAGAGACTTGATGAAAATAGTGGGAGGCTAGTATTGAATTTGCAATTTCGTTCAGATACTTAGCCTTACGCGTCTTTCAAAATTATTTCATCTATTTATTAAAATTAGTTGGACTAATACATTGTTATTTTTTCTTGTAACAGTTTGACTGTACCCATTTTATCGTTAACTAGATAGTTGGACTATCGTAGTTGATATGGCAAGCAAAGGAAATGTCCGAGACATCATCATGGGTGACAATGTCTTTAAGGGCACAAACTTCGCTGATTGGGAAATGAACCTAAGGATAGTCCTTGGGGCTGAGAGGATGCTGTACACTATACAGATACCTCTCCCGCCTAAGCCCACTGACCCACTTGAGCTGGAGTTATGGAAAACTCACAGCGATGATTGTGACACAGCTCAGGCTATTATGTTAGCTTCGATGACTCAGCACTTTCGTCGCCAGAATAGGGACTTGGATCCTTATAACATGATGGCTAGACTGCGAGATCTCCACCGCACCAACAAGCGGATAGAGAGGTACGAGTTGGTGAAGAAACTCTTCCGCGCCCGAATGACTGAAGGCGCATCAGTTGAGGCCCACAGGGCTCAAATGATCGCCGATATTGATGAGTTGGCCAATATGGGAATAGCTTGGAGGCTGAGCTGACCGTAGATTTGACTTAATTTGATCTCTACAGTCACTAGTCTGATTCTTGGAAACAAATCATAATCAACTACAAGTTGATGGACACGGATGACTCTCTTGGAGAGCTGTTATCCATCTTGAAGGAGTCTGAAAAAGAACTCCATAAAGGGGGCAAGCGCGAGGCACAATAGCATCGACCTCTCAGGGGCCAAGGGCTGGGCCCCAAAGCAACTGGAGGGGTGAGGAAGAAGAAACATAAGAACAAGGGTAAAGGCAAGTTGACAAAATCTTCTGGGAAGCCAAGGAACAAATCTCAAGATGTCTGCCTCAACTGCGGCAAGAAGGGTCACTGGAAACGTGACTGCCGAATGGGCAAGGGACACAGGGAGGATATCAAGGCAGGCAAGGCACTAGCCTCTTGTATGTTTGTTATTGAGATAAATATGACTACTTCTAGTTTTAAAAAATTAGATTTTTGATTCTGGTTGTGCTGCTCATATATGTACTGATTTGCAGGATCTGCAGAATAGCAGGATGTTGGCTTCAGGGGAGGTTGATCTATGAGTCGGAAACAGAACTCCAGTTGCTGTTTTGGCTGTAGGGACTTTTGTTTTGGAATTGCCCTCGGGGCATTTACTTAAACTTTTGAACTGTTATTATATACCTAGTTTGACTAGGAATATCATATCTATATCTTTGTTAACCCAGCATGGGTACACTTTTGTATTTAGAAACACTCGGTGTTATTTATATAAAGATGATGCAGAAATTTGCACTGCCGTTGCAAATAATGGCCTTTATATTTTGAATATAAATGAATCTCCTAAACATAAAATAACAAACAAAAGGCTCAAAAGGAGTAATCTAAAAGATGAAGCTTACTTGTGGCATTGTCGTCTAGGACACATCAACAAGACTCGCATATCCACACTTTCGAAGAGTGGGTACTTGGACGGATTTGATCCTAATTCATATGATGTCTGGGAATCTTGTCTTTTAGGCCAAATGCCTAAATCACCTTTTAGTGGTAAAGGTGAACGTGCCACAAAACTGTTAGCCCTCGTTCATAGCGACGTATGTGGGCCCATGTCTAGCCAGGCTAGAGGTGGATATCATTACTTCGTAACCTTTACGGATGATGCATCTCGTTATGGTTATGTGTATCTAATGAGACACAAGTCGGAAACTTTTGAGAAATTCAAAGAGTTTCGACACGAAGTAGAAAAACAAACAGGCAAGAGTATTAAGACATTGCGGTCGGACCGTGGTGGCGAGTACTTAAGTTATGAGTTTCAAGATTACTTGAAAGAATATGGTATTCTTTCACAGTGGACTCGTCCTGGAACACCGCAATTAACGGTGTGTCTGAACGGAGAAACCGTACCTTGTTAGACATGGTAAGGTCGATGATGAGTCGCACTGAGCTACCAATATCCTTCTGGGGATACGCATTAAAACATGCAGTACTTATTTTGAATAAGGTTCCGTCAAAGTCTGTTGAACAGACTCCATATGAGATATGGACAGGAAGGAAACCAGGTTTCTCTTTCTGAAGATTTGGGGATGCTGGGCATATGTTAAAGTTTGGAAGGTACCAAACTAGAACCCAAATCAGATAAATGCCTTTTCGTGGGATATCCTAGGGAAACCAAAGGATATTACTTCTATCACCCACAAGAGAACAAAGTATTTGTTGCTCTACATGCATTTTTCCTTGAGAAGGAATTCCTAATGCAGTGGTAAGTGGGAGGAAAATGGAGCTCAATGAAAATCATAGTGATACTGTTCCTGGCAATGAATCAACGACGGAACATAAACAGACCATTCGGGATGAGTCTGTACCACAATCTTCATATACACAAGGACCACGTAGGTCGGAGAGAGTCAGGACAGTACCTGAGAGGTATGGGTTTCTGATCTCGCCTCATGTAGATATTAATCTTATTGAGGATAATGAACCGGCTACGTATGAGGAAGCAATACAGAATATTGATTCCGCTTTATGGCAAGAAGCCATGAAGTCCGAGATGGATTCCATGTACGCCAACCAAGTTTGGACACTGGTTGATGCACCAGAAGGCGTAAAGCCTATTGGATGCAGATGGATCTTCAAGAAGAAGACCGACATGGATGGCAACGTGCAAACGTACAAAGCTAGGCTTGTAGCAAATGGGTATCGTCAACAATATGGTATTGATTATGACGAAACTTTCTCACCTGTTGCCATGATTAAATCCATTCAGATAATGCTTGCAATAGCTGCATATTTCGATTACGAGATATGGCAGATGGACGTTAAAAACCGCTTTCCTTAACGGAAACCTTTTGGAGGATGTTATATGCAACAGCCTGACGGTTTTATCGTACCTAGACTTGCAAACAAGGTTTGTAAGTTAAATCGATCCATTTATGGATTGAAGCAAGCATCACGGTCATGGAATCAGCGTTTTGATGAGATCATAAAGAATATGATTTCGTGCAAAACGCTGATGACCCTTGTGTATACAAGAAGGTTAGTGGGAGAGCACTGACTTTTATTGTCCTTTATGTCGACGACGTATTGCTTATAGGCAATGACATTCCCATGCTAACGTCGGTGAAAGCTTGGCTTTCATTAAAATTCTCCATGAAAGATCTGGAAGAAGCAGCCTTTATTCTGGGAATAAAGATCTACCGGGATAGATCTAGAAAGCTGCTTGGACTCTCCGAGAGTACATATATTGACAAAGTGTTGAAGCGATTCAACATGGATCAATCCAAGAGGGGATTGATGCCAATGTCACGTGGTATTCTTCTGTCTAAAGACATGTGTCCTAAGACTAAAGAAGAGAGAGATAACATGAGTCGAATACCGTTCGCCTCGGCAGTCGGATCGATCATGTATGCCATGATATGTACGCGACCTGATGTGTCATATGCTTTGAGCATGTGCAGTCGCTATCAGGCCGATCCAGGTGAAAGTCACTGGATGGCAGTTAAGAATATCCTTAAGTATCTTAGACGAACTAAGGATGCTTTCTTATTTATGGAGGTGGAGAACTTGAGGTATCTGGATACACCGATGCAAGTTTCCAAACCGACAAGGACGACTTCAAGTCGCAATC
>SKCR01017743.1:0-72427 GCA_019454045.1 Zanthoxylum bungeanum
CTACTAACGGAACTACTCCTAATCCAATTAGGAATTTTCAGATCCAAACTACCTCTTTTGCTGCTTCAGCTGCAGCGATATACTCCGCTTCTGTTGTTGAATCGGCAACAGTCTCTTGCTTGGAAGATTTACAGCTTACTACTCCGTTATTCAAACAAAATATGTACCCGGATTACGACTTACAGTCGTCTTTGTCGGTTTGGAAACTTGCATCGGTATACCCAGTTACCTCAAGTTCTCCATCTCCATAGATTAAAAAAGCATCCTTAGTTCGTCTAAGATACTTAAGGATATTCTTAACCGCCATCCAGTGACCTTCACCTGGATCGGCCTGATAGCGACTACACATGCTCAAAGCATATGAGACATCAGGTCGCGTACATATCATGGCATATATGATCGATCCGACTGCCGAGGCGAACGGTATCCGACTCATGCTGTCTCTCTCATATTGAGTTTTAGGACATATGTCTTTAGATAGAGTGACGCCATGTGGACATTGGCAACAGTCCCCTCTTGGACTGATCCATTTTGAATCTCTTCAACACTTTGTCAATGTACGTACTCTGGGAGAGTCCAATCAGCTTTCTAGATCTATCCGGTAGATCTTTATTCTATAATAAAGGCTGCTTCTCCCAGATCTTTCATGGAGAATTTCAATGAAAGTCAAGCTTTCATCGACGTTAACATGGGAATGTCATTGCCAATAAGCAATACATCATCAACATAAAGGACAATGAATGTCAGTGCTCTCCCACTAACCTTCTTATATACACAAGGATCATCTTCGCTTTGAACGAAGTCATATTCTTTTATGATCTCATCAAAGTGTTGGTTCCAAGAACACGATGCTTACTTCAATCCATAAATGGATCAATTTAACTTACAAACCTTGTTTGCAAGTCGCGACACGACAAAACCGTCAGGCTGTTGCATAAAATCCTCCAAAAGGTTTTCGTTAAGGAAAGCGGTTTTGTCGTCCATCTGCCATATCTCGTAATTGAAGTATGCAGTTATTGCAAGCATTATCCGAATGGATTTAATCATGGTAACAGGTGAGAAAGTTTCGTCGTAATCGACAACATGTCGTTGACGATACCCCTTCTCTACAAGCCTAGCTTTGTACATTTGTACGTTGCCATTCATGTCGGTCTTCTTCTTGAAGACCCATTTGCATCCAATAGGCTTTACGCCTTCTGGTGCATCAACCAGTGTCCAAACTTGGTTGGTATACATGGAATCCATTTCGGACTTCATGGCCTCTTGCCATAAAGCGGAATCGATATCTTGTATCGCTTCCTCATACGTAGCCGGTTCGTTATCATTAATGAGATTAATATCTACATGAGGTGAGATCAGAAACCCATACCTCCCAGGTTGTTTCCTGACTCTCTCCGACCTCTGCGGTCCTTGTGTAATCGAAGAGGGGTACAGCTTCATCCCTGATGAACTGTTCAAGTTCTGTTGAGGATTCAATGTCAGGAACAATATCACTTCGATTTTCATCGAGTTCTACTTTCCTCCCACTAACCACTGCATTTAGGAATTCCTTCTCAAGGAAAACCGCATGTAGAGCAACAAATACTTTGTTCTCTTGTGGGTGATAGAAGTAATATCCTTTGGTTCCCTAGGATATCCTACGAATAGGCATTTATCCGATTTGGGTTCAAGTTTGGTACCTTCCAAACGTTTGACGTATGCCCAACATCCCCAAATCTTCAGGAATGAGAAACCCGATTTCTTTCCTGTCATATCTCATACGGAGTCTGTTGAACAGACTTTGACGGAATTATTCAAAATAAGTATTGCACTGTTTAATGCATATCCCCATAAGGAAATAGGTAACTCAGTACGACTCATCATAGACCTCACCATGTCTAACAAAGTTGGTTTCTCCGTTCGGACACACCGTTTAATTGCGGTGTTCCAAGAGGAGTCCACTGTGAAAGAATACCATATTCTTTCAAGTAGTCAAGAAACTCATTGCTCAAGTATTCGCCACCACGGTCCGACCGTAATGTCTTAATACTTTTACCGGTCTGTTTTTCAACTTCGTGTCGAAACTCTTTGAATTATCAAAATTTTCCGACTGTGTCTCATAAGATACACATAACCATAACGCGATGCATCATCCGTAAAGGTTACGAAGTATTCGTATCCACCTCTAGCCTGGCTAGACATGGGCCCACAAACGTCTCTATGAACAAGGGCTAACAGTTCGGTGGCACGCGCACCTTTACCACTAAAAGGTGACTTAGGCATTTTGCCTAATAAGCAAGATTCACAGACGTCATATGAATTTGGATCAAATCCGTCCAAGCACCCACTCTTCGAAAGTGTGGATATGCGAGTCTTGTTTATGTGTCCCTAGACGACAATGCCACATATAAGTTTTAATCTTCTTTATGACTTACTTTAAGTCTTTTATTTGTTACAGAATATTGTTGAGATTGATTTATATTCAAAATATAAAGACCATTATTTACAACAGCAGTGCAAATTTCTATATCGTTTTATACATAAAACACCCAGTGTTTCGAAATACAAAAGTATACCCATATTGGATTAACATAGATACAGAAATAATATTCCTAGCAAACTAGGTACATAATAACAGTCCAAAAGTTCAAGTACATGCCCCGAGGACAGTTCTAAAACAAAAGTGCCTACGGCCAAAACGGCAACAGATGTCCCATTTCCAACACGCAGATCAATCTCCCCTGACGCACGTTTCCTGCTAATCCGCAGATCCTGTACATCAGTACAAATGTGAGTACCACAACCAGAATAAAAAATCCAATTTTTAAAACTAGAAGTAGTCATTTTTATTTCTATAACAAACATACCGGAGGCTAGTGCATTGCCCACATTTATTTCCTTCTGGAGCGCCTTGTACTCGCGGCAGTCACATTTCCAGTGACCCCGCTTCCCGCACTGGAGGCAAACATCCTGAGACTTGTCCTTCGGCTTCCCAGAATCCTTTGACGCTTACCTTTGCCCTTCTTCTTATGCTTTTTCTTTTTCACACCTCCAGTCGCCTTGGGCCCAGCCCTCGGTGAATGAGATGTCGAAGCAAAGTACGTCTCGCGTTTTTTGCTCTTTTGAAGCTCCTTCTCTGCCTCACCTCACGCAGCTGGACATCAGCTCTCCAAGAGTCTGCTCTTGGTTCAACATGTTGTAGTTCATATAAACCCACTCCCAGTGTCGGGGAGAGACTGCAAGATCAAATCTATAGAGGTCTCTATCTCAAAGACAATCCACATTTGTCCAAGCTTCTCAATATCGACAATCATCTGTGTCACGTGATGTTCCCACAGACGTACCCTCCGAAATCCGAGCACGGAAGAGCTTCTTCTGTAACTCATATCGCTGCGACCTTAGGTTAGATCAATGCAATCGTGCAACTTCGCCAACATGTTATAGGGATCCAATCTCTTGTTTTGTCGACGAAATTGCTGAGTCATAGCAGCAAGCATAATTGACTGAGCAGTCGCGTTGTCGTCACTATGTGTCTTCCAAAAATCTAGAGCTCGAGCAACTGATCAGAACTGGGATTAGGCCCAATAGGTCTCTCTTTAGTATATAGAAGCCTCTCAGATCCAAGGACTATCCTTAGATTGAGTTCCCAATCGGAGAAGTTAGTCCCGTTGAAGACTTTGGCTCCCATGATTATGTCACAGACACTATTCTTTCTGGTCATTTTAATTGCGATAATCTAATTATCCAATTAACAATGTAGGGTACAGTCCAACTGTTACAAGAAAAATAACATTATATTAGTCCAACTAATAAAATAATTTTGAGTAATAATTTGAAAGCGCGTAAAGCTAAGTATTTCGAACGAAATTGCAAGTTCAATACTAGCCTCCCACTATTTTTCGGTGAGCCTCTAACCCTCCATCGAGTACTCGGGAAACCCAGTTTCCTAGTGGGCTAGGATCCCGTTAAATAACGCACAACCTTGACTTTGGCCAACAAGCTGAATGATATTTAACTAGGTAGATCTCGAAGATCAATTGGATCTCATCCAATTCCTAGATCCGGTAGGTAGACGTCCAAGTCCGAAACATATATACAATATATATGTCAATACATCCAATGTATTTCCTAACATGTTTCCTCTGAATCAACTAAGCCTTGGCTTTGGCACAACAAGCTTAATGATTCCAGTTAAGCGGGACCCATTGACGTGGGAAAGTTTCGTAATCAATGTCGATGGACAAGAAGCGATATTGACTTTGGCCAACAAATCACAACTTGGACAAGACACCGATATGAAACAAAACTTTCATGATTCAAACAAATCTGCGATATGACAAAGGCCTTGACTTTGGCCAACAAGCCAATGAAAATCTTGGATCTTGAGTAAGAATCACTCAATGGAAGGAAATATCGTTTAATATGTTTTGAGGGATTTTCGCGTAAATTGGCAACCAATTTATTATCTTTGTTAGGTCTCATCATCATACACACCCTTAAACATGCATTCTAAACACATAATAAGGCGTGAAGTAAATTAATAACGATATGCGGATGGATATTTAACAACTTGTTCCTAGAACAAATCACTCATTTCCTCTCCCCGGCTAGCACTATTCTACTTCTACCAACCCATTACATAATACAATAATAGAAACCTCATTACATTGAGGGGAATTAGGTGAGAAGAGAATACAAAGAAATAATGAGAGATAAGGCTGGACACGCATGTCCAATTTATAAATTCCAAATTTACAACAATTTCTAAAATTGCCCTTTCCCTTCTACTATCCATCCGATATACGCTATTCATTCAACACATCCATATATTCATTCATAGCATGCAATTCAACCAATCTAATCCAATTAATTAGTCTTTGAATTATGTGATCATCCAATGTTCAAACAACTATTTGATTTTGCGCGAGTCCAACTCGTTTGAGAATAAGTACTCAAAGTACGAATTCTTGAATTATATCGAACTACTCGTTAAATCTAATTTAAGTCGTATTCAATACTAATTCCTTTATTTAATTCCAAATTAAATATCTACACTTTTAATGCGCTTTAACGACTTAGATTCCAAATCTAATCTTATCGGGTCTCAAAGCCCAACTAACATCCAATGTTTGTTTAATTAAAGTCCGATGGGCTTTCAATTGATTTTATAAGGCATGGGCTTTGGTCAATATGGGTCAAACCCAATTACCAAGCCCAATTAAGGAATCACCCTCATTTGCCAAGAAAATAATTTTAGCCCATAAGGCCCAATTAAACTTTTAAAGCCCATTTATTACATTTGGACTTAATGGAATGATTTAGGCTCAATTTGGATCCAATCCAATTGGCCTAAACCAACTTGGCCCAACCAAGCCCATTATGCCTAAATATAACAATTTCAAGCCAAATTCAAAATCAAACCCAATTAACCAAATTTTAAAATTCCAAATTTTATAATCCAATTAATTAAAGTGTAATACATCAATTAATTACCCAAATTAATATTTCCAAAATACAATTTAACTAATTAATTATGTATCCAATTGTTCAACTAATGTCCAACATTCTTGAATCAAAAAATCAAGTCCATTACATGCCATATGGCTCTCGGCTTTGGAAGGGATTTTTGTCCGAATTCGTTTTTCAATCCGATTGAATTTTAAATCGACATTTCCAATCGTTTCAAGTCATCTAATGATCAACGAAACAAAAAAAATACCAAGATCCTAGGGTAATACCACATTCGGCCAAGCCATAGTGTTGGCTAAAATTTGATCCAATCAATATTTCAAGAAATTGATCATATACAACTTCATAAAATCATCATTCAAGCATACTCAATCAATCAATTTTATCAAATCATGCTCAAATTGATTTTACCCAAATTTTACCGTAATTCATTTCATGCTCATTTTGGCTCAATGATACCATTGTTGGGTTTCTATGATTAGTCCCAAGATCAAATAAGCATAGAATGATGAATGAATAACAAAGAAGTGAGGCGGAAACACACTTACATTGATCGGTTTATGGATGCGTCAAGCAACAAAATTTTCTCCTCCAATAAGCTTTGATATTCGGCCAAGGTGAGAAGCTCCAAGCTTTTTCAAGATTCCAAGCTCTTGTGTTGGTTTCCCTAACACCTTGTATGATCCCTTGAAGAGTGCTAGCCGTTTGAGAATTTTTGCAACAAAAATTCTTCAAGAATTTCCTTCAAATTCGGTCAAGAACAATAAAGAAAAATTGGGAGAGTTTCATGTACTGGTTTCGGTCACAATGAAAGAGAATGGAAGAAGTGTGTTTGTTTCAAAAACAATAATAAATCATATACCAAAAATTAGATTTGGTAAAGGTGACACACATCTTTCATTTGGATTGTTTTACACACTTTAACCAACTCACCTAAACCCATCAACCTAAAGTGAATAAAGGTGACATGTGATGTGATGGTTGATGTAACATTTGGGCCCCACTCGATTCCGAATGCGAGTGGACCTACAAACACTCCCGGGCTCGGGTTCGCTAATTCCAAATTAACGAACTTCCGTCGCGACGTAATTAAATCGAATTTAATTAAACAATTAAGCATAGCAAAATTACTATTCACATCGCTAACGAATTAATTCTAAATTAACTCGTTTGCCCGAGTTAAAATCCAATTTTAATTCTGCGTCGAAATCTAATCTCGAATAATATATCGAATATATTATTTTATCGATTAATTCCAAATTAATCTTTCTCTCTCTTATAATAGTATTTTATCCTAGATAAAGTCTCTCCGCAATTAATCTCAGATTAATTTAGATCGAATCATACGTCATCGGTGAATCTTCGGAAAGTGATCCAAGAGATCCCTGGATATGTTGGCAGTAAACCCGGTCGTCGGACTATCTGAACACGTACGTACCAAGTACTACGTTTTTACCGATTTACGAGACAAGGTTGGCTTCTAGCAAAGCGCCATGCCTACCCAATTCTCCAGAAATATTCTTAATGGAATATACGATCTTTAATAGGTGTAGTATACATAGTATTGCGTATTGCGATCCAGTATCGGATGTCACATGCAAGGCCTGGGGCTGGTACAGTGTCTGCCCCGTACGAAGCATATATCGGATCACTAGCAACTAGTCTCTTTATTATCGGATAATCATGACCAAGTCATATTATCCAGATGGTTGCAACCCTTAGAGAACCAGTTTTGTATCACTGCGTGACCATCATCTCCATATGACTGAAGTAATACTTCCGTCTTGACATCACACCCAATACACTATGATTCTCAATACACCCAGAAGAGGCGTACACAGAACCTGTTAAAGTCTTGGACGACCAAAACTAAAGCGTATCGATTGTCGCAAGTACTAGCGATGCAAGTCTCAAGTTAAGACCAAATACACCTACCCTGATGCGGACTCCCATAGACACATAGTCATACTACCAATGGGATTCCGCGGGGTCTATCCAGAGCGAAGCTGTTTTCCGTACCATCGGTAAAACACAACCTCCTACCACACTTGCATAAGTATCCAATACTTAAATATATGAGAACTATGTTGTTACGCTTCCATAACACGCATAAGTGCGATACTAGTCTATTCTGCATTATCGATGTCCAGTCTCAATAATACTACGACTATGGATATTTAATGATTAAACCGTCGTGGATTGATACTGTCTCATATCATCTCAATCTGGAACTAATCATAAGGACTTTCATCATTCACACATTTAAGTAATCTAATTACGAAATGATAAAAGGCAATTTCCATTACTACATAGTTAATTTGTACAAAACCACAATGTTTTTACAAACAGTGAAGCTATGGGTCATAACTGTCCAACAAAATAACCAAGTAGAAAACTGAAAATGTTGCTTCTGAATCGTTTCTGGATTGATGTTACTGATGAACATCTGACATAATCGAACATACATTGAGCGTCTGAAGTATACAGGTTGTCTTATCTCATCTCGTGAAGTAGATCGATCTGTCCATATCCTGTAATATCTTTTATATCTACTATATATGCCTCTAACAATAGGCTGTGCAATCCAAACATTCTGGTATCGATTGAAATACTCTTGGGAAGTAATCAGGAACAACACCAGCCATAACTTTGGAGATAATTTCGGATTTCGTGTGAAATTTCGGAGAAAATTTTGGATTCCTAAGTACTTGAGAGAAAAGTTCGGATTTCCTAAGTTTTTATATATAATTCAGATATTTTTGTCATATTTTGTGAACACTTTGGAGACCTCGGTATATATAGTTTTCGAATTCCGAAGGTTTAATTAAAAAAAAAAATTTGGGGATAAATTTTGGAGAATTTGGATTTTCTGGAAAAAATGATTATTTGACAAAACCTAAATATTATGGCTCATTTGATAAATGACAAATTTTTTTTTTTTTTGGACTAGTTTTACCAACTTCCCTATTTAATATAATAATAAAAAGATGAAAAAGAAAAATGCATAAAAAGCTCCAAATAAATGTTATACTTTATGTATGGCACTCTAATAGAAATTCGGCCCAAATCAATATAAACTCATCAAATCCGAAGCGTGTTCGCAAACCCAACTCCCTTTTAATTTTCGCTCATTTAATAACTCAATTCGAGATCGTGAAGCCATGGGTCAGGGAACACCGGGCGGTCTAAACCGGCAAGGTCCAGGAGGGGACCGGAAGGGCGATGGAGCCGATAAGAAGGATAAAAAATTCGAGCCGGCTGCTCCTCCGGCTCGTGTCGGCCGCAAACAGCGAAAGCAAAAAGGTCCCGAAGCGGCGGCTCGTCTCCCGACTGTTACTCCTCTGACGAAGTGTAAACTGAGGCTTTTAAAGCTTGAGAGGATAAAAGATTATCTCTTGATGGAAGAAGAGTTTGTTGCGAATCAGGAGCGATTGAAGCCGCAGGAAGAGAAGGCGGAGGAAGATCGGTCAAAGGTTGACGATCTGAGAGGGTCGCCGATGAGCGTTGGGAATTTGGAGGAACTGATTGATGAGAATCACGCCATTGTTTCGTCGTCGGTGGGTCCAGAGTATTACGTCGGGATTTTGTCCTTTGTTGATAAGGACCAGCTGGAGCCTGGATGTGCTATTTTGATGCACAATAAGGTACATTTGTCAATTTTAACTTTAGGGTTTTTCATGTGAACTCTATTTGCCGGCGAGAGATTAAATTTGAATAAAGTTGGGGGTTTTGAATGTAAGCTAAATTTAATTGAACAAGGGTTATGGAAACTTTTTTTTTTTTTTTTTTTTTTTGTGTCAAAATTGAGTCTTCAATGTGATATCAATTGAATTTTTAATGTTGATGACACTTGTATGCATAATTTGTAATTGTTAAGATATTGTACATTCTGTTTACTGGTTTTTGCTATCAAAGAATAGTGAATGTGTGGGTTCTCACATTATTTTCTGGCCTTTTATTAGGTTCTTTCCGTCGTTGGGCTTCTGCAAGATGAGGTTGATCCTATGGTGTCTGTAATGAAGGTTGAGAAGGCTCCATTGGAGTCCTATGCTGATATCGGAGGTTTAGATGCCCAGATACAAGAGATTAAAGAAGCTGTTGAGCTTCCTCTTACTCATCCTGAGCTGTATGAAGACATTGGTATCAAACCTCCTAAGGGAGTTATATTGTATGGAGAGCCTGGAACAGGCAAGACGCTACTTGCAAAGGTGTGTTCATGAATTTTATATTGTTATTTACTGTTGCACTACCAATCTGTCTTTGTCTCAACTCGGTTACAGACTACAGTGTTTTCTTCTGTATGCTAACGTGTTTATGCTATGTGAATGTGACAGCTATTTGGTAGTAGATTAAATTGAATGTGTACCTGAGTCTTCTTGATGCTATTGGGCGGTAGATTATATGTCGTTTGTAAAGTTGCTATTGTTATTTGCATCTGTTTTCTTTTCTAAAGAAACAATATGAGAATTGATTGCGATTGGTTTCTAGGCAGTATATTGGCATCCTAACATGGCTGGATTTTCATTAATCTTAACTTGCAACCTTTTAATATTGGGTCATGCTTTTTCTGCTGATCCAATACACAAAAAGGAATTTGTGTTATGTTGCATTTAAGCTCATGTTTTCTAGTATATTTTCCCCGGATGCTGCTATTCTTTAATCATCTTTAAGATTATTATGTATTTTACTTACTGCACCTTTAGCCGTATGCTGGGTACGAAGACATTGCAAATTTGTTGGTGTAAGGTCTGTTTTGGGGACATGCATACAAATAAACATGAGGAATCATTTGCTGTCATATTTGTTAAGGACTCATGCTTTCTGTTTTACATATTT
This sequence comes from Zanthoxylum bungeanum, assembly GCA_019454045.1. NCBI lineage: Eukaryota > Viridiplantae > Streptophyta > Magnoliopsida > Sapindales > Rutaceae > Zanthoxylum > Zanthoxylum bungeanum. Next base: position 10,285 of record SKCR01017743.1, read on the forward strand.
ATGCAGAGGTGGAAATAGACAGAAACCACTGTCGTGTTGCAGTTTTTTCATTTTGTTCATAGTGTTTGAATATTAGTTGTGACTCCTGGCTTGTTTTGTATGGCCTGTGAAGTCACATTTCTGCCTTGCTAGCTTCATAAATAACCTATTCCTATTCTTTCAGGCTGTCGCAAATTCAACATCTGCAACTTTCTTGCGTGTTGTTGGTAGTGAATTAATTCAGAAGTACTTGGGAGATGGACCAAAATTAGTGAGGGAGCTTTTCAGAGTTGCTGATGATCTGTCTCCTTCTATAGTCTTCATTGATGAAATCGATGCTGTTGGTACTAAGAGGTGAGTCAACGAGTATTTATCTTAGAAGTGTAAAATCTTGATCTTGGGAATGTATTTGTTCTATGAATACTGTATGCTCTACAGGTATGATGCCCACTCAGGTGGTGAACGTGAAATTCAGAGAACTATGTTGGAGTTGCTGAACCAGTTGGATGGTTTTGATTCAAGAGGAGATGTCAAAGTAATCCTTGCAACTAACAGAATAGAAAGTCTGGATCCAGCTTTGCTTCGGCCTGGTCGAATTGATAGAAAGATTGAATTTCCTCTTCCTGATATCAAAACTAGGAGGCGTATCTTCCAGGTATGTATGATATTTTCCTGATATAGGAGAGCTGTGCATGTTTTGTGCTGGATGAATGTGTTATGCCTTTTTTTGATAATAATAATCGGTTAAGCTTGCTTCTTTGATTAACTAATCTTTATATTTGTGGATTGCAGATTCACACATCAAGGATGACCTTGGCTGATGATGTCAACTTGGAAGAGTTCGTTATGACCAAGGATGAGTTCTCTGGAGCTGATATAAAGGCTATATGTACAGAAGCTGGTTTGCTTGCTTTGAGAGAGCGCCGCATGAAGGTGAGCGAGACTTTCTAACCTATGTTTTTTTTTTTTTTGTGTGACATTTCAATTCGTGCTTATTTCTTGTGTCTTGGAAGTACAACCCATCATTGACTAATATGTTTAGTAAGAAGCTTTAAAACCACTTTGCTCATTCTATACAGAATGAGTGTAGGTGGACTATTTTCCGTTGTGCCTTTTGTGGGTGCAGAGATGATAAGGAACCCACTCGTTTGAAGGAAATCAAGTAAACCCCTAGTTTGTTACAAGCTCCAAGAACCTTGAATCAATGATTTGTTAGAACAAATCCCTCCAAAGTCAGCCCTAAACCACCAAGGAACCGTGTCCTTGATAACCTAAAGATGATGATTCAGAGTGTTTTGTTAGCAGTTGTGGACGCCACTATGGTTACTAAGCTTAGATAAGTCGGTTGGTACTTGAAATGGGGATATCCCTCCTTAGATCAAGGTTTGGCCATAGCCAAGCTTCATGAGGAAGACATTCTATTTTTCACATGAAAATGGGTCTGATTTTATTCAAGAACATATTTCTTATATAGTACAAACTTAAAAAAAGCCCTAAAGGGCAAAAAGACCAAAACACCCTTAATGGGTGAAATTACCATAAAGCCTAAAAACTACCCTTGGCTTTTAATCAAGCACATCCCCAAATGTCATTTCCCACCTAAAGTATCTTAAAACAAAGATTAAAAACTAATTAAGCATAAGCAAAAATTGAGCGGCTTATACAAGCTACTAATTGACTTGCTTACTGAATAAGCAAGGTTCTAAGCATAATTAACTCTAATGACCTGGTCAAGTAGCTTAATGACATCAAAACTAAAGTTATCATATCAAAAAAAATGATAAAAAATACACGGTTTGGCCGAATTACAAAATGGCAAAAGTTAGGCCAAATTCTTCAAATAGGTCCCTGTTTTCAAATGTCCTTGTGAGCTCACTCATATCTGATTTGGGCTATGTGAAATAGCTTTGGGCCCACTCCATTGAAGCCCACATGCGTCTCCAGTGTGCCCCCGACTTGTCTGTTACAGTCGGCTATGAAACTCTGAGCTAGTCCCATCATTGCTTCTCTGATCTTCTTAGCCTTCTGTCTTGTGATTGGCTCTATTGGTACTTGCAATGGCTCCACTGTGTTGTTGGCCTTGTCCATTGGTGCTCCAAGTGTGCCTGATTCATGTCAATAGAGATTGGCTTCCTCCATAGAATAATGACCACCATGCCATTATGATTTGTGGAGAACTGTAGCTCCATACCAGTATTGGCCCACTAGTACGACTTTTATAGTCCATTGGCAGGTGGCCTTAATGTTTTAAGATTTGTGGGAGACATTGGTAAACTCTGATTCAGTAGGATTGCAAAGAATATGTATAAATCTAATTGTATCTTGTCTTTATGATACGAACCCTATGCTTCAGGTGACTCACTCAGATTTTAAGAAAGCAAAGGAAAAGGTGATGTTCAAGAAGAAAGAAGGGGTGCCAGAAGGGCTTTATATGTGAAGACGCTACTGTATGCATTCTCTCTTTAGTTCATTTGTATTTTCGAATTCAACTCTTTGTACTCTTGAAGCGGCTTCTCTCCGTCATTAATTAAACATTCTTGCCTACTTTTTTTTTTTTTTTTTGAAAGTTGCAATAGTTCTGATTGGGAACAGCAAGAAAATCAGCAGTTTCTTTATAGCTTTGATATCCGGATGCTCTTTTAGGCTTTCAGCTTCATTGCTTGAATTCATCTGTCGTGATGATAAAGGATTGCTAGGCAAATATCTTTTGCTTGTTATTTGTTGTTGATGAATCAGCAACCCTAAAACATTTCTCAGATTATTAATCCCAACAACATGGACTCGTTTTGGCAGATTTGTGCCTATTCTTTTCAAATTTTCAGTCCATTTCACTGTTTTCACATGCATAAAACTACTATCCAAGCATGGGTGGTAGAAAAATATTGAATTTTGATCAGATTTCATATTATTTGGCACGGGATTTGGGATGATTTTTCATCCCAAATTCCGATTCAAAATCATTCGGTGAGAGATTTATGATCTTTTTTGTATTGAGTCAAAAATGAATTGGAATTTGGGATAATTTTGTCAGAACCTATTGAAGAAAAATCTATTTGAAGGCTTTCATCCTTCAATGCATCACAAATTCAACTGGAAGAAGCTTCTTCTGCATAATTGGCTACTAAATATTTCAAATTGAGAATGATAGTTCTCAAAATTTATATTATCCTTATTATTTTCTACTTACCGAACTTCAACTTCAAAAGCTATGATTACAAAATACTCATTCAGTTTCACGTGATCATTTCTTAGAAGTTGTCATTTCAAAATATTAAATTAAACAAAAAACCTTTAAGTTTCTCTTTTTAGGTGGAGTCAATTATATGGATTATTTGACTCTATTATATTTTACTCTATATTTTACTCTGAAGTATTTGTCTCAATATATTTAGTAAAATTTCTTTTCATAGCCGTTTCCAAATCCTAACAAAGGAGAGAGGTTATATTAAGTCTTAACAATTATCGTAAAATTTATCAAATTTTAATAATATAGATCTTAAATAAAATTGTGCTACACCATCTCATTGCGAAAAAAAAAATGCAGGCTACTTTAGCTTAATGGGAGGGCTTGACAGTTAAGAAGGAGAATATTATCATTTGAGAGATTGGTCCATTCAAAACTTGAAGATAGGATCAGAATTGATACTATAAAAATGAGTCTCTTTCTACACGTACAAGGTTATCATGAAACAAAATAAATATTCTACTAACTGGTCCTCGACTCTTGGTGCAAGTTGTTTGTCTAACATTTTCCTCTCATCCTATAAATTTAATAAGCCTCCTTTTAAAAAGTTAGAAAGGCAAGGGGAAAAAAAGTACCATGTGATTGTTGATGGGATAAGGATTTATGCTGAGCATTAAATCCATAATAAAAAGGAAAATATAAATCATGGCCATTGATTAACTGCTCAATAAAAATAAAAATCAGCTAAGCACTCAGCATACTGTACATTTCAGTTCACTAGCAGCAACTGCCGGCATCAACCCCCACAACTTTCTAAATATTGAAATTGCAATTATGAATAGATAAACCATTTTTCTGGGGAAAAAAGAAAAAGAAATGGAAGTTAGTAAAGGTCAAAAGAGGGAAAGAAAATAATTATAAAATTGGGTTATTAACAATTACATGTTAGCTGGTGTTATATAAAAAATGAATTAGCAGTTGCAAAAGCTAATCTCAGCTAAGGTGGTGGTGGTGCTCTCTTACACTACAAAACTTTGGCTGGCAGGCAGGCAACAGCCTTTACAAGTGATTTTTGCTGAGAAACTTCAACCTGCAATTCACAGAAACTCCCATCATTCATTTTATGTTCTGATTAGACTGTGACAATTGAATTGAATGGGATCAATTCTTGTCTTTCACACCACAATCATCACAGAAACTGATATAGCTCATCACGGTTATCCTTAAAAACAATGATCGGCGTAACCATTGCATCCAAACTGCAAGTGTAGACTAATCGGTGTTAAAAACTAGCATCTCTCTCTCTTGTGATAAATATAGTTCATATGTGAATGTGACTATGCAATGCAAGATCTTACACAAACTCCTGAGAGAAATAACTGTCAACTACCCGATTGGTGATTCTCGGGATTTTCAGCTCCTTGGGTTCCTTGTATTTAGCTGGACCATTGATTGATTCTGTTGAAAGGAAAAGTCTTAACACAAATATAACGTAGACAGGAATAATCAAGGCTCTTTTTTTTTCTCTGTGATGACACAACAGAGTAATAAGTTTACCTGTTGAAGAGGAAACTGCATCTGGTGAAGGGCAAGATACTGCTGATAAGGATCAACAAAATTTGTAGCCCGTGGCTGGTTAGGATTTTGCATGCCAAATGAATTTAACAAGGGCTCTGATTGGTTGGCTGTTTGGACACTGGATGGAATAGATGGCATATGAAAGGCAGGCATTGGAAATCTTGGACCTAAATGAGCAACAGCAGCAGCTGGTGTTGGCATAGCTGAACCAGCCAAAACACTAGGAAATGGCATCATTGGCCGACTCATTCCGATATCCATGCCCATGCCCATCCCAATTCCCATCCCCATGTTTGGCATGTACTGCTGGACACCAGGGAACATCATGGGGACCATGCCGCATCCCATTGACATCATCTGCAGAAATTAGTTTCTAATTTTCGTTATAAATATTGCACAATCTCAAACTTCTAATTTCAGAACTATAATATGCCATTGCCTTCGTGTAATATACGGCAGAATGAGACAAAAGACATAGGGCTCCATCATAAGAACAGGACTGCACTAATATCCAGACATGAGAGACATGCAACTTCCAGAAAATTTCCAGAACAGGCTGAATTTTTTTTCTTGGAAAGAAAACAGGCTGTCTATTTCAAAACCCCTTAATGTTTGGAATTGATCTAATAGGAAGTCTGTATTAACAGAAGACAAGTGACAGCTGAAATTAGCTTAGTACAGAGATCATTTACTGCTTAGATCACAAGGTCCCACCCTTACAGAATCTGTGTGGTGAAATTTACCAAAATGTTTATCGTCACTAATCTTGATCTAAATTCATGACCTATATGTGCTCCTAAGACAAATTACAGTAAATAATGGCATATAAAACACACTACAGTATTAAAAATTTAACAACTCCATCAGTTCTGTTTACACAACCATATTTGATATAAAGTTTTGAGAACAAGAAGAATTAAATTGGAAAGTTAGCATACATCTCAAATCTCACGAACATCGTGTATACCACTTTTAATATAAAAATTTAAGATAGGAGGACTAAACCTGCACTTGCAATTGAAGTGATTTCAGGTACTCAATTGCCTCATCCAGCATTGAAGCTTTGTCTGACTGAAAGTCGGAAAAGGGAAGAAAAAGAAAATTAGGGTTGGAACAGGAAGCAAAATCACTAATCCAGGAAACTCTTAATGCTGTCTAAAACATGACAATTAATGATGTACACGATTACCTTGTTGCAATGAGGTATGAGTTCTTGCAAAGCCCGCATCTTTTCATTTATCCTGTCTCGGCGCCTCTGCACATGGATGCAAAAGTACTCCTTTTATAGATGGAATTAACACAGACAGTAAAATCTCTCAACAAACTTTAAGATCAGTAAGAGTACAAACCCTCTCCGAGAGGTTGTGGACCTCTGCAGCACGAGATCTCTTTGTAGATGATGATCCACGAGTTTGCTTCTTTGCATCAGCAGATTCCAATTCAGCATCCTTTACAAAAAATGAAAAAATGAAAACATCTGTCTTCTAATTGGACACATCTAATAGAACTGCAACATCAACGGCACAGAATCTGTCTGTCGATTTTTTGAATCTACAGAGTAATTCACTTACTAAAAATAATCGACATCCCTCAAGTAAAAACTTCATTGTAGCATCAACAATTCAATATTGATAATGATGGCCTTTACAATCAACATACACTTAACCGCTTTCATATTTACAGGAGGGAAGATATGTATCCTATGTCTAATTCCATATTTGATTATCTTACGATCAATGGAAGAATCCAAAGTAACAAGTTCCACCATCTTTCCACAGTCTCACACTGACTCTCACCATCTCACCCACATCAATGACTCTTGAAACAAATAAAAGATAGCCCAATGCATTCTCAAATCCCATAGCAAAAACCACCAATTAAGTCATACGAAACTTTTTCTTTGTTTAATAATATGTCATATAAAACTTTCATCATATTGCTACTAGCTCTCAGTTTTAAAAGTATAACGACCCCCAAATCTTTTCAAGTGGGGGAAAAAATTTAGAACTCCAATCTTTCTAAATACGGCTAGTTTGACCTAATTTAGGATTCTAATTTTCAAAAAATTGCTTAGGGACATTCAACCTCAAGACCGTTGGGAGGACAATAAATTGAAATCATTGATTAAAAAATGTGAAATTTTATCATTAAATTTAAATTTAATACATGAATTGCAATATTATACATTTAGCTTTAGAAATTTCGAGTTCAATATTCCTTTAAACTCAATAATTATTATATTAATTTTATCATTTCCCCGTATCCGGATGCACAGTAGAGGTGCCCATTTCACCACAGGGCAAAAACAAAAAGATTAAAATTTGACTTGCAAAGAAAAAGTTCAAAGCCAAAATTTAAAAGGGCAAAAAAAATCAGCTGACAAAAGGCATGGGACGAGCCGAAGAGATAACCAATCCTGTGATCAGCGCCGTCATTTAACGAACCAATAAAATTGTTTCAAATCAAAAGAATAAATACTGTAATGTTGGTGGTGCTCACCACAACCTACAACCTCCACCAATCATCATTCATCAAATTAACGTTAAAATCCATCTGACACACTGCAATTCCCATTTCCAACCGCACACGTGGCATTTCCACGTAAGATGACAGTGCTACGTGTATGGAAAGGTAACCTGAATTGATGATTCAACCATCCGATGCTTTCCCATAAACGGCCAGCTTGCTAACGTATACCGAATAAATGTTAGGAATCCCGAGGGGGGCGAGAGAGAGAGAGAAATTGTTCGTGTGTGAAATCGTTTAATGACGTCACCCTCACGTGCACGATAGCCGAGAACAATGTGTTTAATAAATTCAAACTGACAAACAGTAAAGAAAATAGTGATCAGAATTTACCTCGCTGTGATATCCGTCGTCGTTTTCTTTTCCTTTACGTTTACGGTCCTCAGCCGAGCCGCCAGGTGATGACGTCACTGTCATTTCACACGTTGCTAAATCTCTCGCTCCATTACTACCGCCGCCGCCACCAGATGACGTACCCGCAGCTCCAGCTCCGCTTATGTTTCCGCACATATTGTTAACTCCAGACGCGCCCTCCGTACTCCTCATCGCCTCCGAAACCCTAGATTCGGGCCCCACCGCCGGCGTTTCGCTGGAGTCCACTACAGTATAATCTCTGATCAACGCGCTCTTCGAATTGGACGGTCCTGATACTTCCGCCCTCGGCCGTTGCCTCGAAAAGTGACCAAAACTATCCGTCCTCCTCGGCGGAAGAGGAATCGGAGGCCTGGAAGCCGAAGCGGAAGCCGCAGTGCTAGTGTTCAGCTGCGGTCGTGACTCGTGCACGTGAGCTGCACGTGCAGGAGGTGCGGCTGTGGCTGTAGTAGTAGTGGTGGTGGAAGCAATAGAAGGAGGCGGTGGGTAAAGAAGATCAGCGCAAAAATCGGAGTCAAAGTTAGTGTCATTAAGCGGATAGTGAAGCCAAGCCGCCATTTCATCTTCTTGCATAAACATGTGATCCTGCTGCTGTGACGAAGCGGTTTCTCTACGAGGAGCTGATTGGTCAGCTGGAATGACGGTGTCATCAATTTTTGGCGGCGGCTGTGATTTATTGAGAGATCTCTGATTCTGGCTCTGCAAAACGACATGACCGTTTTGCCATAGCAGCTCCATAACATCGTCCTCGGCCCTGCAGCGTCGATTCGTCATTCAAAAAAAATTATATCGAACATGAAATGTGAAAAGTGAAAACTTACATGACTGATTTTTTAGGGCAAGTGAGAACGGAAGATGATTCTGGGTTCGAGTAACCGTTGTCAAGGTCAAGGTCGAATTCAAAATCCGGAACACAGTGATTCGTCCTCTGATTAGTTTCGAATCATTGAATCAGAAATCAAATAAATTGAACTTACAGCAAAATATAAATTAATTAATTAATTAAATAATTATCCTCAACCTTAATAGAAAATAATATCTAAGTGACTGAAACCACATAAATGGAAATTATGACGTTAATAAATAATAATTATTTGATTCTCTTTCTTGTGTGCAGAGGCAGAGCAGAGGAAGAAGGCGGATGATGACTGTTTATGCACAAATATTTCTTTGCCTTTTATTAAAGAATTCCATTTTGGCTCGAAGATAAGGTTCATCTTTCTTTTATTGTCTCTCTCTTCTGTGAATATTAAAAATTCCTGTGAAATTCTATCTCAGCCATTTGGGAAAAATACATGTGGCCATTATAAATTTCTCACGATGATATTGTACCACCTCAAATTTATATTTTATATCAAAGAATTATTTTTTCGATAACGATGTTAAGTGAATGATGATGTCAGAGTATATTTTTGTCAAATCACTATATTATAGTAGGAGTGAGCAAAATCGGTTTCGGTTCCGGTTTCGCGTGGAATCGAAACCTACCCTAAAAAAATCGGTTTCTAAATAAGTGGAACCAGAATCTACCCAATTAAATAGGGTATCTTATTAATCGATTCAAATTCGATTACGCGTGGAACCGGAACCTACTCAATTAAATACAGTAACCTATTAATCGGTTCTAATTTGGTTCCGGTCTGGTTCTGATTTTCCCTATTTATTTTTCATTGTCAAACTTTGAAAATGTAATTATTTCTCACACTTGAATATTACATAATATTATTGACAATTGTCCATACAAAAATAAAATAATAAATAAAACTACATGTTGACGGTGGATTTTGGTCTCGGGATAATATAGGAATATCACCTCCGAAGGAATCCTCCTTCAACTGTGAATTTGTTTGGTTATGGGGAACCAAAGGCAAATTTAGCGGAAAACAATAGAATACGCCAATCAGACAAGGTGATTTAACGTGGTTCGGTGGACTTTGAGATCCGACCTACGTCCACGGACAAGAACAGGGTGGTACTCTTTTTATTACTCAAATGCACATCTCAGGCCTCTCCTTTGCTCTTACAAATCGGAACTTTATGACTCTAATCTCTCACTCTTGTGATGATTTTCAGATCCCTTTTACACATGCTCTACCCTTCTATTTATAATAGTACAGAAATCAGATTCCTATTTGTATAAGAAATCCTATTGGACTCAATCTTCTCTTCTTGTAGGGTTTCCTGATCCGGTTATGCCTTCTCCTTCCGTATTCCCTTTTTGGATTCTGACTCCTTCTCCTTGCGAGAGTAGGATATTTCTCTTATCTTATCCATAAGAATGGGGTGCTGTTGTCTTGGACACGTCCCGTTGTCTGGTCGGTCTTAATGAGGTCGGCCATGACAATCTTTTATGCTGAGAGCGTTCCTGCCGACATCTATAGTGCTCGGTCATCTGAACCATAGTGGTCGGTTTTCACATGAACTGGTCGGGTCGGCTAGATGATCTCAACCAGACAGCGAATTTACCCTTTTGTCCTTGTCGTGCTGTCTTAAATGCTGTAGCGCTTGAAAACACCATCAACACTACATATTGCATAATATTTTTGACTCAATACATAATATTCTTATAGGAAGTGCCTATGTTTAAATTGAGTTTTAATTTGGGTTATGAAATTAGATTTTAATTGGGTTTTAATTTGGGTTAAGAAATTGGGTTTTAAAACTGGATATGAAATTTGGTTTAAATTGAGCTTTAATTTGGGTTATCAAATTGGGTTTAAATTGTGTTTTAAAACTGGTTATGAAATTGGGTTTTAATTTGATTCCAAAATTGGTTCTAATTCGATTCCCAAAATAGGTTCCGGTTCCGGTTCCGAAATTTGGTTCCCAAAACAGGTTCTGGTTCCTAATTTCGATTCTGGTTCCGACCATTTTGGAATCGGAACCGGACCGGTTAAAATCGATTCCTTCAATTTGGAACCGGAGCCAGACCGGTTATAACCGGTTTCAGTTTCAAACCCATAAAATCTGTCAAGTTCCAACCGGTTCCTGGTAGATTCGGAATTGGTGCTCAGCCCTATATTATAGGGACTCCTTAATACAAAATTGAAAGGTTATAAAGTGTATTGACATTATCACAATTCTTTGATAGTGTAGATATAATATCTAAAAATAAAATAAAAATAACAACAACAACAACAACAATAATAATAATAATCATAATCATAATCATCATCATCTATAATCGAATGATTCTTTCATATTATCAAATAAATATATACAACATGATTTACTATTAACTAGGTTGCGAAATCATACAACATAAACTCTCCAGAAAATCTTCACTGATGAAATTAGTTTCTATTATAAAATAGGATTATGCTAACGAGTGCCCTAAGGTTGCGAAATCATACAACATAAACTCTCCAGAAAATCTTCACTGATGAAATTAGTTTCTATTATAAAATAGGATTATGCTAACGAGTGCCCTAAGGGTACTCATTAAGGATCCACTTTTGGAAAATTTTCACATATCTTTTTATGAGAAATGTAAAAAATTGTCAAAACAATAATTACTTTTTCAATTTTCCCATGAAAATTTTCCTAAAATTGATCCTTAATGAGTGTCCTTATGGCACTCGTTAGTATTTCCCTATAAAATAATAAGTGAAATTATTGATAATAAAGAAATACTGTCAAAAGATAATGGTTGATGGATCTTAATAGATTCATGTGTACGCTTCACAACTTCCTCTACTATCACCACATAGACGCACGCCTAAATCCTCCACCACACGCACGTCGAGCTCTCTTACCATATGCACGTCTTTCATAGCTCCATCGCTCCACTAGCAACATCCCCACTATAACTCCCCATGCACATCCATTAGAAATATCATAATTAGAACAATCTTCACGCTATCATAAAAGATTAGAAGTTTGAAATATTAAATTTTATGCATTTTCAATTTAATAATAATATGAATTTGGTGACCAGGTTTCCAACATTTATGAATTTTTAATAAATTGAAAATTATTATTATTATTATTATTAAAATATTATCTCTGCACCACTAAATAATTGTGATAATATCAATGCACCTTATGACCTTTCAATTTTGTATCAAAAAGCCACAATAAATATAGTGATTTGACAAAAAATATATTTCTGATATCATTATTCTCTTAACACCTTTAACGTAAAAATGACTTAAAATGGTGCAGTATTATTATTAAAAATTCGTGATGGATACGTGTATTTTTTCAAAATTAAAATTGTTCAGAAATAATCTCCCAAAATCATTTTTGTACTTGACGTATGTGTTATTTAAAAAAAATAAAATAAGTCTTTTCCGAAATTAGTGCCTGATTACGCAACGCAGTTATATGTTTCTGTGCTGTAGATAATTTTGTCAAATACAACGAACGAGATGTTTTGATACTTTTTTCTGTGTACAAATTGTCGGCACTGGTTTTTTGTGGACCCGCGATATCCAGCGTTTCCTTATTATTAGAGCTGTTTCATCATATTTATTTGTTTGTTAAAAAATCAAGCTTTTATTAAAAAAAAAAAAAAATCTATTTATGATATTTAACTCAAGACAAATTAAAAAATTTATATTTAGAGCTTTATAATTATCAAAAAAAGAATTAACAAATTTCTTTTCAAAAAATTAAAATGGAGTGTGTTAATTTTTTTTTAATTTCATTTTTAAATATAAATATCTCTTAAAATATACATTATTTCATAAAAAACAAAATTACATAATATCGATTTACAAATCATAAACTTTAAAACAATACATATTATCAATATGTTTTGATGAAAAAATGGGTCAAAAATTATCCATACATTTATAAAAGAATAATAAATTCAAACTAGTAATTTTCAAATACTCATATCTCTTTTGTTCGAATTCCAAATCATAATCTGTAAAAATATACATATACTTAACATTCATACCAACAACTTTCATCAATAAATTCCTCTCAAATTCAAACATACATAAGGTCTAAATTAGCTCTAAAATTACTGTATCGGACATACTTCACATTAACCTTTATTATAGTCACATTTTTACTACAATCATACTAATGACTAAAGTTTTATTATATGTGACTCAGTCACATTAGTTACCTTAACCACATTACTGACCATCGGTCACATTAAATATGATCACAACAACATTTTACTTAAGTCACAAAGAATTGAATCATAATCATATTTTTACCTACAGTCACAATGTCACTATCAACGGCGATTGATAATTTAGCCATAATTGTGCTTCAGTCACATTTATGACATCAATCATATTGTATACAGTTACAATTATAATAATAATTACATTACCGATACTCAGTCACATTTATGACATCAGTCAAATTAGTTACCTCAGTCACGTTACTGACTCTTGGTCACAATTGTGACCTCAACATATTGTCGACCCTCAAGCGCACAATTGCGACATCAGTCATATTGGTTATTTTAGTCACATTACCGACTCGCATGCACATTAAACAAAATCACATTTGTGACCTCATCCATATTGTGATTGGATTTTTTTTACCTACAATCACAAGATGACTGTCAATTAGGTATATGTATGAGTGTATATTTATTTAAACACAATCACAATGTGACAATAAATAGTTTCATTCGCACATAAAAAATCAAAGAGAAATTAATATTTAATATGTATATAAAAATAACAATAAATATTTTGTTAAAATATATTTGTGCTTACATACTTTTTATATAAAGTAAAGAAAAAGGTTAGCTCAAACCTCGTAGTAGTCAGAAAAGGATTAAAGAATAAAAAATGACTAATGACTAATAAAATTTTAAGGGTATTGTGAGATCCTGAACCCTACACTACCAAATCACCTCCATTGGGGATGATAAATAGGTATTTGATAGAAGCAAAACAAATATCTATGGTAGGCATGGGATAATTCATTTCTTTTTCTTTATTTAGGATATTATTTTGATGGAGAGTCATTTTTATTACCTATAAATTCTAATCAAGATAATAATGATGAGTTCATATTCTTCTATTTTATCAAGGGGCTCTGCTATTTTTACCTCGTCGGAGGCATGCCTGTTGGACAAAGTAGATTTTTCGTCTATCAAGATGATTTTTTTTTTTTAAAAAAAATTGATGTAAAATTATCATAAATATCTTATCTTAATCAATTTCGATATCACTGCTCTCGAAGTGCTATCGTTTTTAAAAACCACTCCATCAAGTTCTTAGGAGCTTTGATTAAAAAAAAAAAAAAACTATAGAAAGATAAGTGGTGAAAACCAAATTTATAAAGAGAAAATGGCAATCCCCTAGAAATCAAAAAAAAAAAAAAGGTGAGATGTTTGAATTCTTTAATAAATTTTGATATCTTATTTGGTCTCATTAAAAATATTAATTAAAAAATATTTTTTAAGATAAATTATGTTCAAAAGTCATATTAATTATTTTAAATATATATATATATATTTTGGTTAACATTTTAGTAGACAAAATGAGAAATTGAAAACTCACAAAGCATTCACATGATAAAAATAAAGTTATTTAGAGCCTCCAAGTGGTAGACCCGGCCAAGGTTTCGGTTCGGAACCGGAACCTAACCGGTTCGGTTAGGGTTCTCACCCTGACCGAACCGGTTGGAACCGAAAGTAAAAAAAAAAAAAAATTATTTACTTGGAACCGTAAGGTTCCACAAGTAAATCTCAGTTTTTTTTATTAATATTAATGAGGTTTAAAATTGCAATACTAAAACATGAATGTCCACATCCTTTTTATAACTAACTCTTGGTTATTGACTTCTTTATATAAGCGATGTGGGACACAATAGCCAAGTAACAAATATCCCACATCGCTTATATAAAGAAAACACTAGCCAATAATTGGCTATAAAAATGATTATATGTTAAAAGAATTTTATAAAAAATAATTCTATAAAAATGATGTGATAGTTTGAAAAAACATTACGATTATAGAATTTTTTTTCTATTTTTAAAATTTATTATTAAAAAAAAAAAACCAAAATGGGAACCGTAACCGAACTGGAACCGACCGGTTCAGTTCTGATTCGGTTTACGATTCCGGTTCCACTTAAGTGTGGAACCGGAACCGAATCGGAATTAACCGGTTCGGTTCCGGTTCCACACTTGTGGAGCCGGGAACCGGCCGGTTCGGTTCCGAACCGGAACCGAACCGCCGGCCTGGTCTACCAAGTGGTATTACTTAATGGCAAATAATCTATGATTTGCTTATCAGATTTTTGGTTCAAATTCATGAAGTCTATTTTTTTGTAAGAATTTGAGACAATTTGAGATTTTATCTATTCTCTTTAAACTCAAATCGGATAATTTAACAATAGTATTTTCAACGTTTCAAAAAAAAAAAAATTATTTTGAATACTCGTTCTTTAGAGCGATTAAAATGTTGCTTCTTGGTTGACAAGACATATTGGACACGTGATTTTGGTGTCGATAAGATTTAGATTAAATTAAGAGATATAGGCAAATTGAATAGACAAGGTTATACTAATGAACTTTAATTACTTTGTTTAAAATAATGATTACAAGTTAATTTCAATAGATACGTGCTTTTGGCTTTCGCTTTCTTTTTAATTAATTATTATCAGAAAATGACAATTAACGGTAAACCGTCATCAGAGTCGGAGACACACATATTTAGAGTAATAAAGTTGCTTAACGAATTTTCTAAATCTGCTTTTGCATGGCATCTGAGGTTCACGCGCCAACTTGAATTAGCATTTCGTATTATTTTTAGGAAAATGGTGGACCAAAGTAAGCATTGATCGGGTTTTAGCCCAATTCGGTCTTAAAAAGTCCGACCCATATGTCCGGTCCGGGTCGGGGTCTGGATCGGATCCGGTAAAAAATAAATAAATAAATTTTTTTAAAAATTAAATGTTAAAAATTTATAGATTTTTGATTTTTGAGTTGATGCATATGTCTTTGAGAAATTGATACTATATTTTTGTTAATATATTTTAATATAAGATTTTGATTATTACTAATTTTGTAAAAAAAAAAAAAAAACAAGGCCAAAAAAGCCCGAGCCCAGGACGGGCCCAGTTGATTCGGCCTAATAGCATGTCGAATCGGGCTTTTCCAGGGCTCATGCATTTTTTATGGGTCGGACTTCTCCAAGCCGGGACCCGGCCTGACCCAATGCCACACTTAGAGCAAAGTGACAGGTGATAGCGTGTTACATACCGTACAAGTAATATAAAAAATATCGATCTCACGAGAAATCGTTATTAATATCAAATATCAAAATTTTATCAACCTTAATTTTAATTAGACTAGCGATTATGAAGGAATGGGTATTAACTAATAAATTAAAGTAAAAAATAAATAAATAAATAAATAAAAACTCAAACTCACAAGGTAATAAGATAAGAAGAACGTATGATCATAATTTTGCTACAATATTTCCTTAAATATTTTTCCTCTCTTTATAACTAATAAATTATGATGAATTATTAACCTAAAATAAAAAATTATGTACAAACCTCTTTTAATGGTCAAATGGAAATGCATAACCTAGTTCAATTACCGATATTCTTATAAAAATTAATCTGAGCCAAACTCATTAAGAACAAGTTCTACTTATGGTTACGTATGTGTTGCAAATATATTCTTGTCCTTCATGGAAATCTATTCTTACGAATAAGATCACTCATTATCGATTTCCAAGACTAAACCAAAACTCCATTTTTTTTTAAGTTCATTAGGGTTTACCATAATTGTAAGGTTTTAGGGTTAGTGCGGAATCATTCATGTAACTGAAATTTAAAATTTTCTTCCAAAACCACCTTAAGGATCGTGGTTATGTCGTTATTGATGTAAGCAAATTACGATCATAAATTAATCTTAATTAATTTAAACATGCATGCAACTAATTTTATTCATCAAAATAAATAAAATTCAGTATGTTGAAAAGTATATTTTTCGTCTGACACGCTCAAAAAGTGGTTCTTTACTCTCAAATATAAGAGTGTCGAAGTAATAAAATAACCTGTAAGTCCGGGGTCGATCCACAGAGAATGGATTTAGTAAAATAAAATAATAATTTGAGTGAAAATAAAAAAGATTGAGTTGTTTAAAGTGATTGAAAAATTTTAAATTGGACCGCAACAATAAAATAAAATACCAGGGGTTAGAGGATCAACTTTTAATATTTTCAAATTTAGAAATCTCACTTTTTTATAATATATAAATTGTCATTATTACCCAATTAATTTATTTCATGAATTAAATATGCCAAAACATATAATATCAGTCATAAAGGCGGTGATAACTTTTGTCTATAACAAGTCCAGTTAGGTACTCAATTATGTCAAATAAATAAAACCATCCATGTAGGTGGTAACAAAATTTGTCAATAATTAATCCAGAATTAAATTAAATATTAATCATTAGATTATAAATTATAAATTATAATATAAGTGAGATTAATCTAAAATTTCATACTAAAAGCCTTACA
Source organism: Zanthoxylum bungeanum (assembly GCA_019454045.1). Classification (NCBI taxonomy): domain Eukaryota; kingdom Viridiplantae; phylum Streptophyta; class Magnoliopsida; order Sapindales; family Rutaceae; genus Zanthoxylum; species Zanthoxylum bungeanum. The sequence continues at coordinate 27,379 of SKCR01017743.1, forward strand.
TTTTACCCCAGCATTACGAAATTAGCTACTAATGATTTGAATAAAAACATATATAATTTTATTATTGAAAGAAAAAGAAATTACAAGAAAGCTTTTTAAAAAAATAAAACATACAAGAGCGAGAACTCCATAAATTTTCAAAGAAAACTATGAAATCTGAGCTGTTTTTCTAAGGTGTTGAGCACCTATATTTATAGTAGAAGGCTTAGCACCATCCATGTAATTTCTAAATTGTAAAAGTAATTTACATATTACAAAATTGGTGGGAATTGACATTCCACCGAAAGATGAATGTCATTTCCCACCTTTCATATTTTATTTTTTATTTTTTATTTTTTGTTTATTTTTTATTTTTTTCTTCTTGTTTTTGTCTTTAACAATCACATATAATACACTTTGGATTTTTCATCAATTTCGGCATTGAAAAACTCATAATTAGAAAATATTCTCAACAACAAAACATACCTGAATATATTTTTCTTACTAGAGTCTTTCTTCAATCTCCTTCTTGAATTTTCCCTTGTAGTAGTGCACAAAACGTTACACCTCTAGTTGGCACACTAGAATTCCTCTATGAATAAATTGCTCTCACTTTGAGAACAAAGAAAATAATTTTCTTTCTTAGATGTTGAAGTTTTAAATTATGGATCAAAGAAACTGAAATTCCCTATAAGCATACAACAACCAAACTCTATATTCCTAAGAGGGGGAGGGTGAATTGGATTATTGTCTAATAATGGGGAATTTAAAATCTTTGCCAATTTTAACTAAATTTACCGATTAAAGCTTAGGTCGATTTTCTCTATCTCAATGTATCGCCTATATACAAGTTTTTAAATAATAATAAACACATAAATAATCAAACTTGCAATAAGTAAAGAGTTTAACGGTTAGAGAAAATGACATAGTGATTTATAGTGGTTCGGCCAACATTGCCTACGTCCACTTCCCCAAGCCGCGCTTGAGGATTTCCACTATCAACCGAGTTTCCGTGGCTCACCTGCAACCAAGGGTTTTACACACTAGGTTCACTCCAAACCTTTACACTTTAAGTTTTAGATAAAGGCTCACTCAAAAACCTCAAGTATGAGTTTTGTCTGTAGGCTCACTCGACAACCTTTACAATATGCGTTTTAGATAGAGGCTCACTCACAAACCTATCACAAGTGTTTGAACAAAAATATTTACAAACACACTTGAGTACTCACAAAGATAATGAAGATTCTAAGTGTGAGTTGCTTATCCAAGTGTTCTAAGCCCACTACTAAAGATTAAGAAGGTGTAGTGTGTGAGCTTGATGTATGAGAGTGTATGATTATTGATCGGTGGTAAACACACACGTAACACAAGCGCACGTATCACTCAAGTAGTATAAAAATATCGATCACACGAGGACTTAATTTCTATGATGTTTTTAATTATTGATGTTAATTATTTACAGGTATCTAATTAAGGTTGGAAGAGAATGTTTGTTCGTTGGTTGAAGTTGGATTTGATAAAAAATAACTAAATAAAAATATAAAATAAAACAAAGGAAATTAATATTAAAGAAAACATCTAGGGTTGTGAATCTGCCCAGTATTATTCTAATGATGAATTGATTCTCTTATACATGTGTAATAAATCAGTTGTTAACCTGGAACACAAAGATATGCATAAGCTTCTTCCGATGGTCGAATGCAAACATCCAAAGTAACCCAATTAACTATATTCCTATGTTAACTAAGTTACCCGAATTCATTAAGTTCAAGTTCCAATTATGGCTACCCACGCCCGACATGTATATTCCTATCCTGGACGGAAATCTTTAAGATGTGAGATCGTGAGCTATTGAATCTAAGGCTGAAACCTAAAATCCATTTTCCAAGTTCATTTTAAGTTTACCACATCAATCTTATTGGTGATCAGGTAACAAGAAGCATTAAAGTTAAGATTCAATAAACAAGCCAAAGTATCACACATAATATAATTAAATCAATTATTAAACTCGTGAATATTGTGCTTCATCACTCCCCTAAATAAAAAATAAAATGTTGGGGGTTAGGGGATCAACCTTTACTATTTCAAATCTAGAAATCTCTCTTATTATAATATATAAATTTACAATTTTATTACCAACCGACCATATAGGCGGTATCTTGATTAAGTCATGTTTTAATTAATTCCAACCGACCATAAATGCAGTATCCAATTAAGTCAGGTTAAAATTAATTTTAATTAAGTCCAACCAACCATAAAGGCGGTATCCAATTAAGTCAGGTTTTAAGATAATTTATATATTATAATTTAAGGGAGATTAATCTAAATTATCATAATAAAGGTTTCACCCTTCCCTCAGCGGAAATTAACTACAAAACATAAAAGAAAGATAAAATAAATAAACTATGATTACTACTATTAAAAATAAAAATACATTACTATTAATATATACAAACAAGATACAATCCTTAAATACTTATTAAGAACCTTAAGGAAAATATGAATTTGGAAAATGAAATCAGCTGCTATTTATAGGCAAAATTCGGGCTTGCGAGTCGCGACGCGTGAAGGCTTGCGCATTGCGACGAGCGTTGATTACTGACACGTATACGTGGCTTGTGATGAGTGGTAAATCTATCACTATTACCCACCCATTTAACCTAATATTTTGTATAGTTTCTTGAGTTTTGTGAATATTTTGATGTGTTTTGTGTTATTTTAAAGATAAATAAAGTTTCAGGACATTCTGGAGGTGATTTGGGCCAAAACAGTGACAATTGGACGAAAATGGCATTTTGGTAATTTCCCACGTCGCGACGCCAAGACCTTCAGCGTCGCGACGCCTAACGTGCGCCGAACAGTGCTAACGTGCGCCGGGTCCACGTGTCAGAATCTGAGAAAAGTTTGACTTTGCTAACGTGCGCCGTGCCACATGTCACCATCACAACCGATCTGCTAAAATGCGCCATGCCACGTGTCACCATCCTACGGTGCCGACAGTCACCATCGCCACATGTGCCACATGTCACTCCACGTCATTGACACATCATCAGCCACATCACCAGGTTGACCAAGTCAAACTGCCACCTCACCGCCACGTCATCATAAGCCAATCATGAAGTGCCACGTGTCGCAATCCTACGGTGCCGACAGTCCATTTCCCATGTGTCGCCACATCAGCGCCATGTCAGTGCCACGTCAGCATCAATTATTGGCTATCTAATCCTTATCTGACACGTGGCGGATAAGAATCTAGCCGACCAATCAGAAGCCGCCACGTGTCATAATAATTGAGTCCCAACCACTCTGCCACGTGTCACCTTATCACCTTATCCAGAATCTGCAACCGACGAACCACAGCGTGCCACGTCGACATAACTGGCGTCGCGATGCGAGCTGGGCGTCGCAACGCGCGACCCTTACTGATGCCTATAAATAGAGCGCAAAATTTCAGTTTCAGTGGCACCACTCTCTCTCATCTCTTTGATGTAAATAGAGAGTTTCTCTCTCTACTTTCTTTTAATTTTTAGTTTTTTAGTTTTTAGTTTTGTAATTAATTTTAATTAGGTTTTGTAATAATAGTAATTTACTTGTTTTTTACTTTTTACAATTTTTACTATTTACCATGAGGAGATAACTTCCCCAGCTAGGGTGAAAGATAATTCTTTTACTATTGCTATTTAGATTAATCTCCCTTAAATATAATATATTCACTATTTAAAATATTGACTTAAAAATGATACCGCCAGATTGGTCGGTTGGTAATTCATTTTAATCTGGTTTAAACCTGACTAATCAAGGATACCGCCAGATTGGTCGGTTGGTAATTAAACTTTCTTACCGCCTATATGGCAGGTTCATGGACAAATCTTTTTACCGCCTTAATGGCTGGTTGGACTTAATTTGACTTAATCAGGATACCGCCTATATGGCTGGTTGGTAATGTTATCACAAGTTTATATATTATATTATGGGAGATATCTAAATTAGTAGTAGTAAAAGTAATTCCTTTTACCTTAGCATTTTATTTTATTGTAATTTACTTTTCAGCATTTACTTTACCGCATTTTTTCTTTATGTCTTTTATTTTCAAGTTTTTACTAGCCCTGGTTATGTGTTGTAACTAAATTAGTTATCTGGGGTTGTGATGACTTTTAATATCACCGTTTTATAAGGGGTTAGATTATGGTTTGGGTATTATAAAGATTTATTTATTGAGTCTTAATCTTAATGCTTTTTCATTAACTGGCCATTAATAAAATTGATCTGGTAAATCTAAAATGAACTAGACATAGGGATTTTAGGTTCAGCCTTAGACTCAATAGCCCACGATCTTCCTTGAGGATAGATAACCCTTTAATAGATTTCCTTACAGGATAGGAATATACCTGTCGGGCGGGGGTAACCATAATTGGAACTTAAAATTAATGAATCCAGATAATTTGGTTGACATAGACATATGGTTCAATTGGGTTAAACTGGGTATTTATGTCTGACCATCGACAGAGGCTTACACATAATTTAGTGTTCGAGGTTAATAAATCAATATATTACCCAACTTTAAGATAACCACTTCATCTTTAAAATGATATTGGAAGAAATCACAACCCTAGATAGTTTTTAATATTGAATTTTCTTAAAATCTACTTTCGAACAATTTTATTTACTTGCTTTTTTAATTTTTGAATCGTCACCATTTCAAATCAATCAAACAACCTGTTAGATACTAGTAATCATTTGACCTCATAAAATTAATATATTAGATATTAAGTCCTCGTGGGATCGATATTTTTATACTACTTGAACGATATGTGCGCTTGCGTTTTACGTGTGTGTTTACGCCGGTCAGCTTGCATGAGATGTTGACACGTGGCAGCGTTGCGCTACAGTAGATGGCGGCTGTCGGCAGATCAATAATTATGCTGACGTCATGATGATGTGGTGATGATGCACGTGATGAAGTGGTGATGACACGTGTCAGCAGTTGAATAATTGAGGCGCGTCGCGACGCAAAGGTCCTGCGCGTCACGACACGTGAACAATAAATTTCAATTTTTGCCATTTTTGTTAGATTTTTCATCGTTTTAGCCCCAAGTTGATTTCATTGAGTCCCAAAACTTTATTTATTTGCAAAATAAATAAAAACACATCAAAACATTCATAAAACTCGAGAAACGATATAAGATATTAGGTCAAAAGGGCAATAAATATTGATATATTTTCGGTTCATCACACCCCCAAACCTAACATTTTGCTAGTCTCGAGCAAAAACAAACAAAATGAAATAAACAATTAAAACTAAATTAATCTAAAAGCCACTTTCGTAGGGATCACAGTTGCATTTAGCGTATGCAACAAGCCTTTAAACCCCTATGTGTCCCTAGTGGACGAGTTATAGTCTCTGAGGGATTACAGCGACGATACCCCCAAACATCAATTAAATGCACATGCAATCACACATAAAATCAAAAGAAAGAAATAAAATAAAAAAATAATAGCGATATATACAATGTCCTCAGATAATGTCTAGCAACAAAGTTATAGGAACCTTCAAAATACATACTACAACTAAAATCCATTCATTTGAAAAAAGTATCTAAATCAAACTCTAAGTGTGTGTGTGTGAATAGCTCTACAAACAACTTCGATTCTAAGTTATTAACTAGGTGAGTTTGTCTCAATTCTCAGTAGTTAATGGGTCAAACCAACCTGACTATATAAAATTGTTATGTCTGCTACAAAATGCGTAAAGTGAGGTTTTTTTTGAAGCTTTACCGTTTGACGCGAACGATCACTGCTTACTGAGGCAAGATGTCCGGTTACTAAGTAAAAGCTTATTTATTAACTAACTCAAGCCGTAACGTTTGATGCGAACAGTCACTGTTGGCCAGACAAGACGCCCAATTACTAAGTAAGAGCTTGGTCAGTTTTATTCATCATATATTATTATATTATTATTATTATTATTATTATTATTATTATTATTATTATTTACCTCACATAATAAATTAATGTAGACAGAAACATATATTCAGGCAAACAGTCATTCATCATCCACCGATTATTTCAACTAGTCACTTTGTCAATTTCTTATTATCTAACTACTACAAAACTATTATTTTAAGTGCATGTCTCACCTAGATATTAGGCTCAAAGTCCAGGATAAAAGTGGAATTAACATTTATCTTTTCGTAGAACTTTTTACTAAGACAAACAATCTCATCATTATACTTTTTTTTTTGGCATTTTTGAATAAAGCATGCAAAAATTAAAACAAGCAAACATGCAAGATACGTAAGACAAGACAAATAAAAATAAACAACCTCACCCCAAACCTAAACCTAACGTTGTCCCCAATGTGTTGCAAAATAAAAGAAAGATAATGGAACAATAGTACCGTTTTTTAATCATTCCCCAGCCTCGTCGTCGTCGATATCGTCCCCTAGATAGGCTGGAATCTGATCATCACTCAATCACTGATGGTGTGCCATTCGTTGAAGCAGTTGAGCAATGTAATCGATGCGAGATTCCAACCGCTCTATGCGTTGTGTCATGGAGCGGGGTTGCGATGATCTCCGAGCAGGTTGAGGTTGCTGTTGTGGAGCTGCAGGTGTAGAGGAAGAATCGACCTGTGTAGGCCTCTCTACTTGGAGTTGGTTGAATTATTCTAATGGTCAATGCAGTGGTGGGCTGCATCGTTTCTTCTTTAGGGTCCATGGGCACTCTAGCCAGTGTGCAGAGATTGGTGATCAGGCTGCAATACAAAAGGCTAGTTTGTGCAGAGCGTGCTGCCCAAACTATATTAGTCGATATCAGCCCACCAACATCAATGATATGTCCCTCTAGCAGAGAATACAATAGGATCATTCGTTCTTTGGTTACATTGGTGATATGGGTGCCTGGCAGCAATATACGGGTCAGGAAATGAAACCAAACCCTGACATCTGGCTTAAGATATTGTGAGCTCATCTTCAAATATTCCCTGCTGCTACTCATATCCCATACAACATTGGGGATGCAAAGTGTTTGTGTTAGATGAGTCATATCTAGATGCTCCATATTTGTCGTATATTCATCTACTTCAATATCGGGCAACCTATAATACCTATTAATTGTGGATCTATCAAACATCACATGTTGACCTCTAACTACAACTGATACGCCTGATGCTTGTAAATATTGGCGTAGAACTCACAGATTACGGGTATACAGGTTGTGGTAGGCTGTTGGCAAAGCTTATGCCAATGACGGGCGGTGACAATTCTATCTATCTGGGGAAACTGCCCGGGGTTAATGTCAAAACCTCTCTCCATGATTGGGACTTTTTGTCCCATTCCCTTTTCATACCGACGCTCAATGGTTACCGACATAAATTTTGTGGCATCGTAACTCGATCCGGATGCCACTGAGGTTCGCATTCTCTTAGGGGCCATTTTAATTTTTAAAAATTTCGGCAGAGTTTTCCCTAATTTTCAAGAATTCCAAATTTTTCACCCTAAAATTTCTAATACTTCACAAAAATCACAAAATATCCTTCGCCCCCAAATCTACGATTTCAACAACCAAAATTTTTCAACCTACCACAATCAAATTAACCACACCAAATATTCACAGCCACAACTCAGAACTTTTATCACAAAATCAACTAAGTTCTTCGCCCCTAATTCTACAAAAATTTCACAACAAACACAAACCTAAGAACTACAAAGTCTAACACAAATTTAACTATAAACAACACACGTACACATTGTAAATCTCAAAAATTCTCCAAGTTCTTCGCCCCCAATCTACGAATTCAACAGCAACTACAAACATAAAAATTTACCACAACAACAACTCACAAATTCGTACAAACACAATGATAAAAATAAATAAATAATAAAAATGAAGAGAAGAGGAACAAAGGTACCCAATTTTGCAAACTTGAGTCCCAAATCCGAGCAGCTCACTCGCAAATGGAGGAAGCTTGAGTCCCAAATTCGAGTTTTACTGGAGTAAATGAGGGTTGGGTTTTGTTTGGGAAGTGATTTCGTGGGTTTTAATGAGTTTAGTTGAGGGATTTTGGTGAGTTGAAGGACGGATGTGTGGAGGAAGTTGAGAGAAAATGAAGAAAATGGAGATGAGATGTGAAAAAAATAAGTTGCGGCTACTATTTTTAGACCTGGAATCGCGTACGCGTCGCGACTCGACGCCCTAAAAATGGAGGTTGTTCACGTGTTAAGTCAACACGTCACGACGCATATGGTTTACGCGTCGCGATAGTTTTTTTTGGCAAAATATGAATCCTTCGAACATATCCACTAAGATGCGTCTCAAGAGTTGATTCCTTACTCTGCCATCTCTGATGAATTGAATTTTTATCTTTGCGATTCTGTCAAACTTTATTCCGCGATAACCTCGTTTTCACTGGTTTGCTTTGCCTTAAATACTCCGCCAGTGTTTTTCCCTATAAAAATAACACACAAAATTTAAAAACTCTACAAAATACAAAAATAAAAATTTAAGTAAATATAAAAATTTTATATGGGTTGCCTCTCTGCTAGCGCTAAATTTATCATCTTCAGCTAGACGTGTTTAAAGACCATCCGTCAATGGGGCTTCAGCGTGGTTTTGGACATCCGATTGAGGACGATCCCATGAGCGTTGCTTTTGAAGGGTCTCTTCCAACGATGAGGTGACCAAAAGAATTTTGTCCCATTCAGTGCTTGTGCCACCTTCTTAAACTTTGTCGCTCTAGTGGTCTGTAAAAGAAATGACAATAAATCAGGAGGTCTCGTATGATGATTGACTTTGAATGGTTTTTCCATTCTTTCAAGCTTCTGGCGGTGTCCTCGATGTGTACTCCCCAATACAGTGATGTTTCTCTTGAAGTCACAATATTTTCAATATGGTCAGACATTTGCTCTTCTCATTCTCCTTCATCTTGATCCTCTTTTTCTTCACAGATGCATTTTAGCAATTCCTCATTTAGCTATTCTTCTGTCATTTATGCAATGAATGCTCCAAGATCTTCATTTTGAGGATGCATATATATGTTTGATTGTAGGCCTTTATCTTATGTGGTTGGTATGAACGACTCGGGTAGCTCTTCTGCTTGTTTCTCTTTACAAACACAATCAGCGACCAGAGAATTATCCAGATCAAATTGAAACTCTTTTTTCTGGGGCTCCTGAACTGATACCTCTATCTCAGCCTCCTCACATGTTAAGGTGTCATCTTGAAACTCTTGGTACTCGAAGGATTTATCAGTGTCATCTGAAAATGTTCCGTGAGATGTGTAATTCAGGTTGTCAGTTAATTGTTCTATTTGATCTGTCAGCTTCTGTATGGATTCCGCTTGATTATGAAAGTATTCATCGAATTTAGCTTCCTGCTGTTTGAGCATCTCCATCAACTGTTCTATCTCTGATGGTTCTGGTTCTTGATGAAGATCATAAGTTGATGGTGGAAAAGATAGAGAATAAGATTCAGTGAAATATGTGGGTACTGTGTATGAAGGTCTCTGATAAGTCTGCCACCCCGAATTATAGTTGTACATGCATTGATCGTTCAGGTGGTCACCATCACATATTTCACATCTCTACATTATGTTCTGGAAAGGTTGAGCAAATATTGTGTTGCTAGTCTCTGATATCCACTGATAGTTGTTGGGCTGAACTACAGGCCTTAGAAAACCAGACTGTTGCTCCCTGATATGGGGTGTATCTTCACCTCGTAAAGCTCGTAATGCTTCCATCGCCCAATAGTGATCCATTTTCAACCACCTGAAAATAAAAGAAATAAAAATCAAAATAAATAAAATTAGATACAAGTAAAGTAAATATCTTCAAAATTAATAACGCAAGAAAAATAAGTCACCGGCAACGACGCCAAAAACTTGATCAGTGGTAAACACACATGTAACATAAGCGCACGTGTCGCTCAAGTAGTATAAAAATATCGATCCCACGAGGACTTAATTTCTATGATGTTATTAATTATTGATGCTAATTATTTACAGGTATCTAATTAAGGTTAGAAAAGAATGTTTGTTCGTTGGTTGAAGTTGGATTTGATAAAAAGTAACTAAATAAAAATATAAAATAAAACAAAGGAAATTCATAATAAAAAAATATCTAGGGTTGTCAATCCGCCCAATATTATTCCAATGATGAATTGATTCTCTTATACATGTGTAATAAATCAGTTGTTAACTTGGAACACGAAGATATGCATAAGCCTCTTCCGATGGTCGAATGCAAACATCCAAAGTAACCCAATTAACTATATTTCTATGTTAACTAAGTTACCCGAATTCATTAAGTTCAATTTCTAATTATGTCTACCACGCCCGACATGTATATTCCTTTCCTAGAAGTAAATCTATAAGATGTGAGATCGTGAGCTATTGAAACTAAGGCTGAAACCTAAAATCCATTTTCCAAGTTCATTTTAAGTTTACCACATCAATCTTATTGGTGATCAGGCAACAAGAAGCATTTCAGTTAATCAAATCAATTATTAAACTCATGAATATTGTGCTTCATCACTTCCCTACATTAAAAATAAAATGTTGGGGTTAGAGGATCCACCCTTACTATTTCAAATCTAGAAATCTCCCTTATTATAATATATAAATTTGTAATTTATATTACCAACCGACCATATAGGCGGTATCCTGATTAAGTCATGTTTTAATTAATTCCAACCGACCATAAAGGCGGTATCCAATTAAGTCAGGTTAAAATTAATTTAATTAAGTCCAACAGACCATAAAAGCGGTATCCAATTAAGTCAGGTTTTAAGATAATTTATATATTATAATTTAAGGGAGATTAATCTAAATAATCATAATAAAAGTTTCACCCTTCCCCTAGTGGAAATTAACTACAAAACATAAAAGAAAGATAAAATAAATAAACTATTATTACTACTATTAAAAATAAAAATACATTACTATTAATATATACAAACAAGATACAATCCTTAAATCTTTATTAAGAACCTTAAGGAAAGTATGAATTTGAAAAATGAAATCAGTTGCTATTTATAGGCAAAATTTGGGCTTGCGCGTCGTGACGTGCGTTGAATGCTGACAAATGTACGCGGCTTGCATGAGATGTTGACACGTGGCACGCGTTGCGCTACGGCGGCTGGCGGTTGATCAATAATTATGCCGACGTCATCATGACGTGGTGATGATGTGTGTTAGTTGCTGAATAATTGAGGCGTGTCGCGACGCAAAGGTCCTGCGCGTCGCGACATGGGAACAATAAATTTCCATTTTTGCCATTTTTGTCCATTTCTTCTTCGTTTTAGCCCCAAGTTGATTCCATTGAGTCCCAAAACCTTATTTATCTGCAAAAAAAATAAAAACACATCAAAATATTCATAAAACCTGAGAAACCATACAAAATATTAGGTCAAAAGGGCGGTAAATATTGATATATTTTCCGCTCATCAATTATGTAGGTTAAAGAAAACTCTATGTTTTTGCCTTAGTGTAATGTATATAAAGGTTCTTTAACATTGCAAAAATGAATTGGGGCTCTATTTATAATAAATTACAAAACAGACCCCACTTCCCCTGTCTGACACCGGTATGTCGGTCTCCAGACACCGGTATGCCGGTCTAGTATAGTAACGGCTCTCAATGATTATATTACCATTTGAATATACCCGTTGGGACCGGTTGTAGGAAACGCTTTCCTTACGCAGCGGAAACGTCTAAGGTACACGGATCAGACTTGAAATTTTTTTCTACACTTCCCTTTGTATTGCCGAATGTAACTGCCACCACCACTAAAATTTTTCTTCTGTTTTAGACAAAATTCCAGCCCCGAAACAACCCCGGAACAGTCCCCGAACAGCCCCGAATAGCCAGACAAAAACTGGACAGTTTTGGACTAGATTCGCTCCCAACGCACTGCAGAAATAGCCTTTGAAATGCGTGGACTATGAATGTGTTTCAGTTCTGATTTTTTACTTGAAAACAGCCACAACACAGCCCCAAAACACCACAAAATATTCCCCAAAAAAATTGGATTAAAATGAAACCAAACCGAGTTCCGTTTCACCAAGTAAATGGGCGGCAATGAACAAAAATAATGCTCACTGTCGTGAACAACAAGAATGAGATGAATATGATGATTTGTTCGACCCCATAAAGTCTTCCAAACTATATCTCATTACCAACGGAAAATTGTGTGGGCAAAACTCACTAAATAATCCCTAAACGTTTTAGAGGTTTAAACATACTTGTAATTTTTATTGATTTTCTTCTTGTTATTTCTTTTTAATTTTCTCAACACTTTGAGAGAATTGGAGAAGAAGAAAAAGATGGAGGCTAGGGTTAGAATGAAAAGCTTACAAAAGAAAATCCATTCCTTTTTGTCAGAATCATCCATTGGACTATGATAGGTCAATGGATCATCTATACCATCGCTGGATGCGACAACTTCTGACTCTCTAATCCTAAGGTAGTGATCAGGTTGTCGTACAACCCTCCCACTGCGTCTAGGTGGTAGATCATTCTGACAAACTTGTATCTGACGCTCAGATGTCAAAGGTGCTATGTATTTATCAAATGTAGTTGACGATGGTGTACTGGTCGAACCAACAAGTAACTCCTCGAGTAACATTTTACTTCGAGGCTTGAACTCCTTCATATAGTCCTCATCTAGAAACGTAGCATTTGTCGATACAAACACTTTGTTATCTTCAGGACTATAGAAGAATCCACCCCTAGTATCCTTAGGATAGCCTACAAATAGGCACACCTGAGAACATGGCTCCAACTTTGTAGTCTTATTCTTCAGCACATGTGCTGGACACTCCCATATGCAGAAATATCGTAAACTAGTTTTACGACCAATCCACAACTCTAGGGGAGTCTTAGGAACCGACTTAGATGGAACTACATTAAGGATATGCATTGCAGTTTGCAGTGTATATCCCCAGAATGAACTAGGTAGTGAGCTATAACTAAACATAGATCTCATCATATCTAGTAGGTCCGATTTCTCATCTCTGCAACACCATTTTGTTGTGGTGTTCCAGGTACTGTGAGCTGGGATACTATCACATGCTCAACTAAGAATTCCTCGAAATCTCTGTCAAGATATTCTCCTCCATGATCTCATCGTAGAGTTTTGATTGTTTTACCTAACTGGTTCTTAACCTCATCACGACACTCTTTGAACTTTTCAAAAGTATCTGACTTGTGCTGCATTAGGTAAGCATACCCATATCTAGAACATTGGCAATGAATGTGATGAAGTATTCATAACCACCTCGGGCTCTTACATTCATCGGTCCGTGATGAGCGGAAAATATATCAATATTTACCGCCCTTTTAACTTAATATTTTGTTTGGTTTCTCGGGTTTGATGAACGTTTTGATGTGTTTTAGTTTATTTTGCAGAAAAAATAATATCGGATCTCAATGAAATCATTTAGGACAAAATATGGGTCAAATAAGGGCAATTATTGGACTTGATATTTTAATTTTGGAGATTGGAAACTTGAAATGGCGTTTTTGACAAAGTGCAGTTTTGGAAATTCCAATTTTGCACATCTGTTGTATTTTGAGCATAACTGTTTACTCCGATATCGGATTGAGCTGATTCAAGTCCTAGATTAAAGAAGACTCAAAGATCTACAACTTTGAAAGACAAAATATTTTCTAATTCTGAATATTGCATGACCGAAATTGATGAACCATCCAGAAGTGTGTTGTGTGTAATTATTAAAGTCATTTTCAATCATTTTCATAGCAAAAAAATAAATTAATAAATTAATAATAAAATTATCAAATCATCACCAAACATGATAAGTAATTAGTGAAGCAATTAATAATGGATTTGGCGGAGTAATTAGTGGAGAAATTAATAATGGATTTGGTGGAGAATTTAATGGATGATTTGATGGAGGCAAAATTTTGCCTATAAATACCAAGCCATTTCATTTGTAAAATTCATACTTTCTTCTTTGAAATTACTAAAGAATAAATAAGAAGATTGTATCCTGTTTGTTTATTTACAGCTTTCAGTAATTAATTTCCGCTTTCGCACTTTCTTTTCTTTATTTTTCAGTTTTTACTTTCCGCAATTTACTTTTACGCACAATCATTTTCTTTCTTTACTTTTGCAGTTTTTATTTTTCAAGCAATGATGAGGTAATTCCCGTTTACTGGGGTGGAAGGTAAAGCTTTTATTTATACTATTTAGATTAATCTCTTTTAATTATAATATATAAACTATTTAAAACTTGACTTAATGAGGATACCGCTATATTGGCCGGTTGGTAATTAATTATAAATTGGTTTTAACCTGACTAAGTATGGATACCGCCTGGTTGGTCGGTTGGTAATTAATTATTAATTTAACTTAATCAGGATACCGCCTTTATAGCTGGTTGGTAATTATCACGTAAAGTTAATATATTATATTAAGGGAGATATCTAAAATAGTAGTAATAAAAGTTGATCCTCTAACCCCAGCATTTTCTTTTATTGTACTTTTACTTTATTTAATTTCAGTAATTTACTTTTCAGCAATTTACTCTTCAGCAATTTACTTTTAGTAATTTACTTTTATTTTTTTTACTTTTTACTTTTTACTTTTTTACTTTTCAGCAATTTACTTTTCAGTATTTAATTTTCAGTATTTTACTTTATGTCTTTTATTTTATTTAATTTTTACTACACGTAAATATGTGTCGTAACTAAGCCAGTTATCTGGGGTTGTGATGAAATCCAATATCACCGGTTTATAAGGGGTTAGATTATAGCTTGGGTAATATAAAAGTTTATTTATTGAGTCTTAATCTTAATGCTTTTTATTAACTGGCCATTAATAAAATTGATTAGGTAAACTTAAAATGAACTTGGAAAATGGACTTTAGGTTAAAGACCTTAGACTCAATAGCCCACGATCTTCCTTGAGGATAGATAACCCTTTAATAGATTTCCTTATAGGATAATAATATACCTGTCGGGCGGGGGTAGCCATAATTGGAACTCAAACTTAATGAATCCAGGTAATTTGGTTGACATAGACATATGGTTCAATTGGGTTATACTGGGTATTTGTAATCGACCATCGGAATAGGCTTTTACATAATTTAGTGTTCCAGGTTAATAAATTAATATATTACCCAACTGTAAGATAACCACTTCATCTTTAATAGATATTGGAAGGATTGACAACCCTGGATAGTTTTATAAATTTGAATTTTCTTCAATCTACTTTCAAGAAATTTTATTTACTTGTTTTAAATTTTAAAGTCACCACCCAATCAAACAATCAATCTCTTTGTCTTTTCCTGATAATTGTAATTTGTTTTGTTTTGTTCTTTTATTTTCTCCGACAGGATCCAGACCTTTTTGACTATCACGATTCATTTTACTGTTTAACTAATAATTGTCATTTGACAGGTACTAGTACTATTATTTTACTCACCCAATTCAGGTATTATAAATTCATCTCATCATTGCACTTTTGAAGACATCCAGAGTAAAACATGGAAGCCACTTCAAGAAGACGAGTTGAAAACATCTGTGTGTTTTGCGATAGTAGTGTTGGTACTAAACCACAATACGTAGAGGCAGCACAGGAATGGGGTCGAGTCTCAGCTGCAAGGAATATGCACTTAGTATATGGCGGAGGCAATCTTGGACTAATGGGGATCGTTTCAAAGGCCGTACAGGAAGAAGGTAGTAACGTTTTAGGAATCATCCCAAAACCCTTGACAGAGGCAAATCTTATTGGATCATCAAACGGAGAGGAACTGATCATGCCAGGTATGTCTGAACGACTGGTAGAAATGATTAACCATGTTGGTGCTTTTATTGCTTTGCCAGGTGGCTTGGACACATTGGAGGAAATTTTTATAGTGCTATCTTGGGCGAACTTGAACATACACCAGAAACCAATTGGGCTGTTTAACGTTGATGGATTTTATGATTTTCTTTGTGTGTTTCTTGATGATGTCTGGAGAAATGGGTTCGTGTCAAAACCTTTGAAAGAACTACTCTTTACTGCCAGAACTGCTCCGGATCTAATTGACCAAATCTTAGCCTATGAACCACAAGTTGACCATATCCTTTCAAAGATAAATTGGTCCGAGGACGATCGTGGTAAGAGGCGTCGTGTTAATCTGGATCTTAACCTTTAACTTTTCGTGTAGAATTTCAGCTAACCAGGTACTATCTTCTAAACTCTTCTTCTATTGTTTAAGACATTGGGGACAATGTCTCATTTAGGTTTGGGGGAGGGAATTAGTTGACTAGTACCTTGTTTTTAGTTATGTGTTGTTTTTATTTTTTAGTCTAAAATTTTCGAAAAATACAAAAAAAATAGAAAAATTTACAAACATTACAAAAATATTTTGTGTTTTTATTTTGACTAAAAAAGTGAAATTGGTAAGAGATAGATGAGTAAGGAGTTTCCACTCCTGAGACGTATCTCAAACCTATTTCGAAACAAGTTAATTTTTGTTTATTTCCTTTTAAATTATTTAATTTGTGAATTCTCCATAAAACTGACTAAATGGATCTTCATATGCTCAGTTAGCAAATATTATCAACATGCATTGTAACATACGGACATGAGCTATAATTGAAAAGTTTGTAATATTCAGTGCTCTAGTTTAATTGGAGGAAGCATCTCAGAAAGTGATGGAGTAAAAAAAAAAATCTGAGATCCGAGTTATTAAGTCTGTAAGGGTGTTTTAACACATAGTGCCCTAAAACCAACTGGTTTGGGAGTCACTGGCCCAAAGCTCGCTACATGGATCAAAGATGCTACAAAAATATATATATCTGAAGTCTGAGTAATTAAGTCTGTAGGGGTGTCTTAACACATGGTGCCCTAAAGCCAATTGGTTTGGGAGTCACCGACCCAACACTCGTTACATAGATGGAAGATATTGTATATATATATATAAAAATCAGAAAAAAATCAGAAAAATTATTCCATTGCCATAAAAAATGTGTGAAATCTGATAGAACTTAGGACAAAAATATTATTCTCTTATCAACTACACTTGTGACTGTTGTGGGAAAAAATGAGATTGATTAATACTTTGTTGGCTGTGTATATGGAGAATGGTAAATATAATCGGAGAATTTACTTATTCGGTAATTTAGAAAGAAACAAAACAACTAGTAACTTGGAGTAGAAGTTTTACCTGATTATTCACTAACTTTCTTTATTCTATTTTCTCTTGTCTTTTTGCTTTTGTGTGCATTAGTTTTACTACCTTTTCACTTTTGTAAAATGTTTGTGGGTATCATTGCTGTAAACCCTCACGAGACTACAACTCGTCCACTGGGGACACCTAATGGGTTTAAAGGCTTGTTACATACGCTAAATGCAACCGTGATCCCTACGAAAGTGGCTTCGTTTAATTTTTTGTTGTTGTTTTGCTCGAGGACTAGCAAAATGTTAGGTTTGGGGGTGTGATGAGCGGAAAATATATCAATATTTACCGCCCCTTTAACTAAATATTTTGTTTAGTTTCTCGGGTTTGATGAACGTTTTGATGTGTTTTAGTTTATTTTACAGATAAAATAATATCGGATCTCAATGAAATCATTTAGGACGAAATATGGGTCAAATAAGGGCAATTATTGGACTTGATATTTTAATTTTGGAGATTGGAAACTTGAAAGGGCGTTTTTGACAAAGTGCAGTTTTGGAAATTCCAATTCTGCACATCTGTCGTATTTTAGGCATACCTTTTTACTCCGATATTGGATTGAGCTAATCAAGTGCCAGATTAAAGAAGACTCAAAGATAGACAACTTTGAAAGACAAAATATTTTCTAATTCTGAAGATTTCATGACTGAAATGATGAACCATCCAGAAGTGTATTGTGTGTAATTATTAAAGTCATTTTCAATCATTTTCAAAGCAAAAAAATAAATTAATAAATAAATAATAAAATTATCAAATCATCACCAAACATGATAAGCAATTAGTGGAGCAATTAATAATGGATTTGGTGGAGTAATTAGTGGAGAAATTAATAATGGATTTGGTGGAGAATTTGATGGATGATTTGATGGAGGCAAAATTTTGCCTATAAATACCAAGCCATTTCATTTGTAAAATTCATACTTTCTTCTTTGAAATTCCTAAAGAATAAATAAGAAGATTGTATCTTGTTTGTTTATTTACAGCTTTCAGTAATTAATTTCCGCTTTCGCACTTTCTTTTCTTTATTTTTCAGTTTTTACGTTCCGCAATTTACTTTTACGCACAATACTTTCCTTTCTTTACTTTTGCATTTTTTTTTAATTTTTCAAGCAATGAGGAGGTAATTCCCATTTGCTGGGGTGAAAGGTAAAGCTTTTATTAATGCTATTTAGATTAATCTCCCTTAATTATAATATATAAACTATTTAAAACTTGACTTAATGAGGATACCGCTATATTGGCCGGTTGGTAATTAATTATAAATTGGTTTTAACCTCACTAAGTATGGATACCGCCTGGTTGGTCGGTTGGTAATTAATTATTAATTTGACTTAATCATGATACCGCCTTTATGGCTGGTTGGTAATTATCACATAAAGTTAATATATTATATTAAGGGAGATATCTAAAATAGTATTAATAAAAGTTGATCTTCTAACCCCATCATTTTCTTTTATTGTACTTTTACTTTATTTAATTTCAGTAATTTAATTTTCAGCAATTTACTTTCAGTAATTTACTTTTATTTTTTTTTACTTTTTACTTTTTACTTTTTACTTTTTACTTTTTACTTTTTACTTTTTTACTTTTCAGCAATTTACTTTTCAGTATTTTACTTTATGTCTTTTATTTTATTTAAATTTTTACTACCCGTAAATATGTGTCGTAACTAAGCCAGTTATCTGGGTTGTGATGAAATCCAATATCACGGTTTATAAGGGGTTAGATTATAGCTTGGGTAATATAAAGGTTTATTTATTGAGTCTTAATCTTAATGATTTTTATTAACTGGCCATTAATAAAATTGATTAGGTAAACTTAAAATGAACTTGGAAAAGAGATTTTTGGTTAAAGACCTTAGACTCAATAGCCCACGATCTTCATTGAGGATAGATAACTCTTTAATAGATTTCCTTACAGGATAGGAATATACCTGTCGGGCGGGGGTAGCCATAATTGGAACTTAAACTTAATGAATCCAGGTAATTTAGTTGACATAGACATATGGTTCAATTGGGTTATACTGGGTATTTGTAATCGACCATCAGAATAGACTTTTACATAATTTAGTGTTCCATGTTAATAAATTAATATATTACCCAACTGTAAGATAACCACTTCATCTTTAATAGATATTGGAAGGATTGACAACCCTGGATAGTTTTATAAATTTGAATTTTCTTCAATCTACTTTCAAGAAATTTTATTTACTTGTTTTAAATTTTAAAGTCACCACCCAATCAAACAATCAATCTATTAGATACTTGTAAACATTTGACCTCATAAAAAATTAATAGCAAAGGTTTTAAGTCCTCGTGGGATCGATACTTTTTATACTACTTGAACGATACGTGCGCTTTCATTATACGAGTGTGATTATGCGCAAACGTCTGAATGTATTAGCTCAAGTGGTTGACTGGATCTTATACCTTTTCCAGTAAAAGGTCTCTTGGTTATTTTTCCTTCTAAACAGGATTCGTAGACTGGTAAAGTTCCAAGCTTTAACTGGTTTAAGGCTCCGTTCTTTATCAATATTTTGATTCGGTCAAGGTTGATATGACCAAGTCTAAGATGCCACAGATATGTGTCATCGTGAGAAATCTTTTGCCATTTAGTTTTAGGTTTCTCAACCTTAAACATTTCACCGTTGAGCAGTGACCTATGTGATAACGATCTTAACATATACAAGTTATTTTCTGAGTTTCCCGTGCATATGGTTAATTCATTTCTACCAATAATAACCAAATTGCTATTAAAAGAAACTGAGTAACCATCATCTAAAAGTTTAGAAACAGAAATCAAATTCCTGCGAAAACCAGAAATGAATAACACAATGTTCAAATTTAAATAACTATTATTTGTAAAATTTAAACTAGAAACTCTCACTGCTCTTGTTGAAACGTCATCCTCTGTCCCGAACCTCATGGTGTAGTCACCTTCAGCAAGGTTCCTCCATGAGTCAAGTAGCTGCAAAGAAGAACAAACATGGTTAGTGGCTCCAGAATCAATAATCCAAGCGAATTTATCATCATACACTAATAGAGTCTCGATAACGAGTAAATCATATTTACCTGTATCCTTTTTGTGCTTCAGCTCAGCAAGGTATTTAGGACAATTCTTTTTCCAATGCCCGTTCTTGTTGCGGTGGAAACACTTTCCCTTGGGCTTGGCATCCTTGGAGCATTTCTTGTTCTTCTACTTCATGGGCTTAGCCTTAGCATTCCCACTGTTATTTTTCTTCATCTTTGAAGATTTATAAGACTAGACAACATTTGCCTCAATACTGGACTTACGAGGATCTACAAGCATGGACTCGTAGTGGGTGAGCTCATTAAGCAGTTAGGTCAAAGTAAAAGTCAACTTGTTCATAACATAGATGCTTTTAAACTACAGGAAATTATTAGGAAGACTTTCCATAATCATGGTCACCTGGATACGCTCGTCAATATGAGCTCCATAGGTTTCAGCAGTGTTGAGATAGGTCATCATCCTCAAGACGCTCTCGGACTGATGTCATATCCTTCATCCTAGCAGTCATCGTTGAGACCATGGCCTCATGACATTGATGCTCCGAAGGCTGTCCGAACATGCCCCGCAATGACTCTATCATCTGAGATGCTGAAGCCATAGGTTCATGCTTTGCAGCAAGAACCTCAGACATCCCTGCTAGCAAGTAGCATCAGGTTTTCTCATTTGCTGTGATCCATTTCTTGTAGGTATCGTGCATAACTTGGCCAGCATTTCTGGCCGGGTAGAGAGAACACTCCTCCGTCAGGATAAACTTTAGGTCTTCCCAGACCAGGATTGCGTTCATGTTACTTTTCCACTTAACATAATTTTCTCCTATTAATTTATCATTTGAGAGTATTGAAATAATTGGAGAAACCATGGCTGAAAAATGAAATAAACATGCATTTAACATTCATCGCATATTAAAATCATCAAACAATTTTGGCATGAAATTAAACATGATGCATGAACCATGAATAACGAATTAGAAACCTAAGAGAATTACTATGCCACAGAAATCTATCATCCCACAAGTAAGTGTCGCCGTAGGGTAGGTCAAGTACTTGCATGATAGATCGAGACAATCTCAGTCGATTAATATATACGGGAATAATTCTTATTCCTATATTAAACAACTACTGTTAGATTCAATCAAGGAATTTTATTAACAGTTAAATATTCCTTTGTGAGTGTGACCCACCGTTTCAGGATTCTTGGACTTAACGAGTGAAGTGCCGCCGTAGGGTTGGTCAGTTCACAAGATACATCTAGAATCTCTATCCTATCAGAATCCAAACCTAATATTAACCTAAAATGGACACCATTTGTAGGGGGACGAAAGCAAAGCCGTCTCGAGGCACCTTTTGAATCTCATGTTTTCGGACTAACAACGGAGATCGCGGGATATACTGTCGTATATCCCTCTCCCACTCACTATTTTAAAATTAAGGTTTCTATCTATAAAATATCTAATATTTTATTTTAACTAGTGTGGATAAATTTATGGTGGCTAATTCATTATTTTTATTTACACTAGTTTGATATAAGTGACCTAACCAATTTTAACTCTTAAAATTGTATCACTAATATTCCATTAGTCTCTACTAATAGTTTTACTCAATTAAACTAATTTAATTAGAGTGGTATTAGTGAGCTATTATATTTTAACTCTTAAAAAAACTAGAACACTAAAAAGTTTAAAATTTATGGAATTCTAAAAGGTCAAAATTTTAATTAAACATTTTAATAAATCTTAGTGCGTTATAAAATCCAATGGTACGTGGAATTGTGTCCTGAGTACAGACCATATTACCGTCTATTCGGATTCGGCTATGGAATTTTAAATCACATAAAATCATATTTCATGTTTATAATGATAATGCATCTAAAGCATGTTATTGTTGGACAGTTATGACCCATAGCGTCACTATTTGTACAAATCATGGTATTGTTGCCAAATTAACTATGTGACAAAGGAAATTGCGCTTTTATCATTTGTGATTAGATCACCAAGATGTATAAATGATGAAAGATCCATATGATTAGTTCCTGGATTGAGATGATATGAGACAGTATCAGTCCATAAAGGTTTAATCATTAAATATCCCTAGTAATAGTATTATCGAGATTGTACATCGATAATGTGGAATAGACTAGTATTACACTTATGCGCGTTGTGAGGGCATAACGGCATAGTTATCATATATTTGGGTATATGATACTCATGCAAGTGTAGTAGGAGGTTGTGTTTTACCGATGGTACGGAAAACAGCTTCGCTCTGGATAGACCCCTCGGAATTCCATTGGTAGTATTACTATGTGTCTATGGAAGTCCGAATCAGGGTAGGTATATTTGGTCTTAACCTGAGACTTTCACCGCTAATACTTGCGACAATCAATGTACTTTGGTTTTGGTCGTCCAGGGCTTTAACAGGTTATGTGTACGCCTTTGCTGGGTATATTGAGAATCGTAGTGTGTTGGGTGTGATGTCGAGATGGAAGTATCACTCCAGTAATAGTGGAGATGATGATCACGTAGGATACGGAACTCGTTCTCTTATATGCTGCAGCTATCGGGATATTATGACTAGGTCATGTTTATCCGATTATAGAGACTAACCAGAAATCCGATATGTGCTTCGTACGGGGCAGACACAATTTTCAGCCCCAGGCCTTGCACGTGACATCCGATACTGGATCGAAATACGCAATAATATGTATACTACGCCTGATATAGATCACATATTCCTGTAAGGATATTTCTGGAGAATTGGGTAGGCATGACGCTTTGCTAGAAGCCAACCTTGTCTTGTAAATCGGTAAAAACGTAGTACTAGGTACTTACGTGTTCGGATAGTCCGACGACCGGATTTACTGCCAACATATCCGGGGATCTCATGGGTCGCTTCCCGAAGATTCACCGATGACGTATGACTCGCACTTTATTAATCTGGGATTAATTAGATGAGAGAGAAAATTAATCTGGGATTAATTATGGAGATATTTTATCTGGGATAAAATATTATTAAAGAGAGAGAACAATTAATTTGGAATTAATCGATAAAATAATATATTCGATATATTATACGAAATTGGATTTCGACGCGGAATTAAATTTAGAATTTAATTCGGGCGAACGAGTTAATTTAGAATTAATTCGTTAGCGACGTGAATAGTAATTTTGCTAGGCAAAGTTATTTAATTAAATTAGATTTAATTTCGTCGCAACGGAAAATTCATTAATTTGGAATTAGCGAACCCGAGCCCGAGAGTTATTTGCGGGCGCACTCGCATTTCGAATTCGAGTGCGGCCCACAAGTCACATCAAGCGTCAAATCATTAGTCACATCAAGCGTCAAATCACTTGTCACTTTGAGTGATGTGACAATTTTTCACTTGATTGATTGATGAGGTGGTTGGTATTAAAGCCTTGACTTTTTGAAAAAAAAAAAATTGGTAAATGAATTTGGAAATTCATTAAGTGTATTAGATACACAATTTTCACCAACCAACACAACATTCTCTCTTCTCTTTCTTCCTCTCCCTCTCACGCCCAAGGGGCTGTCTTCTTCCTCTTCTTTCACTGCAAAGCCGAGAGTTGTAGGAAGCTAAAGGAAATTTTGCGGCAAAATTTCCGGAGTGCTAGCACACTTTAGAGTCTTGCGAAGGTGATAGGGAACCGCACACGTGAGCATGGAATACACATCATAAAGCTTGGAGCTTGAGATCATCCATGGCCGATTTTGGAGGACCAAAAACAGTGCACTGCCGTGAGCTTCCAAGGAGGGCAGAAAAAGTTTTTTGTTCTTCGACGCATCGCTCAACCGCTCAATGTAAGTATTCCGCAACTTCTTCGTGTATTCACATGTATGTTTCATCGCTTTAATCGATCCCGTGACTTAGAGAAACCCAACAGTTATGGCATGTGAAATGCAAGAGTAGGCACCATAAGCTATATGACATGTTATTCAAACAATTCGAATTAAACATACATATATCCAGGGATCTCTTGGGTCGCTTCCCAAAGATTCACCGATGACATTTGACTCGAACAGAATTAATCTAGGATTAATTATAAGAGATAGAAAATTAATCTGGGATTAATTATGGCAAGAATTTATCTGGGATAAAATTGTAATAGAAGAGAGAACGCGATTAATTTGGAATTAATCGATTAAATAATGTATTGGATATATTAATTGAAATCGAATTTCAAAGCGGAATTAAAATTGGATTTTAATTTGGGCGAACGAATTAATTTGGAATTAATGCACAATAGACTTTCGTAATAATTTTGCTAGGCATTATTATTTAATTAAATTGGATTTAATTATGATGCGACGAAAAATTTGTTTAAACGGATTAAACGAGCCCGAGCCTGAATTGTGTTGAGCAAGCCATTTAAATTTTGAATTTAAGAGGTGAGGCCCACCAACTTACATCAAATTTCTGCATGAGTGATGGAAATGGTTGAGGGCATTTAATGCCATTTTCCCTCCAACACACTTTGACTTTGTTTTTTCTTTTTGGAAAAGATATACCACTTTTTGCAAGGCATATTTTGGTAATTGTTTTTAGAAAACAAAATACAAAAAACACAAACTCTCTCTTCTCTCATTGCCATGGCGGAATGCATGTTTCTCCTCTTCATTTGATTTTGCTTCAAAAATCAAATAAGCTAGCACTTAAGGAGTCTTGTGAGGTGATAGGGAAACTCACCATTGGGTTTAAAGATTCAAGCAAGCTTGGAGCTTCAACAAATACAAAGAAAGATTTTTGAAATCCAATATCCGATCATTGTAAGTTTTTTCCGCAAAGTTCTTTAATATTCACACACAAATCATTCTTAGAGATCCTTGGCATGTCTAGGACACTAACAGATCAGACTATATCCAATAAAGTACAATTTCTCCTCTCAGACACTCCATTGTGTTGTGGAGTACCTGGAGGAGTATATTGAGCGAGAATCTCATTCTCCTTCATATAATCCATGAACTCACTGCTCATATATCCACCGCCTTGATCAGATCGAAGGCATTTAATATATTGACCAGTCTATTTTTCTACTTCATTACGGAACTCTTTGAACTTTTCAAAGGTTTCCGATTTATGTCTCATCAGATAGACATAACTATACTATGATAGATCATCGATAAAGATAACGAAGTACGAATAACCATTGTGAGCAGTCTAACTTAGTGGACCATACACATCAAAATGTACAAGTTCCAGTAAGTTAGTGGCGCGGTGTCCATCACCAGAAAATTTGGCTTTGGTCATCTTAGCCTTAATACATGATTCACAAGTTAGATAGGGTTCAATGGTGAGATCTGGTATCAAACCATTCCTAACCAATTGGGTAAGTTGTTTCACGCATATATGACCTAGCCTTATATGCCTAAGTTTAGT
This sequence comes from Zanthoxylum bungeanum, assembly GCA_019454045.1. NCBI lineage: Eukaryota > Viridiplantae > Streptophyta > Magnoliopsida > Sapindales > Rutaceae > Zanthoxylum > Zanthoxylum bungeanum. The sequence continues at coordinate 52,957 of SKCR01017743.1, forward strand.
ATGATTAAATTCTTGGTTTGAATCTCTCATTTGGCCTATATCCAATCACTCAAGTGTCCTACACCTGAACTATGTATGAGTCGCTCAAACTTCTGCTGAGAAACTACTTTCGTCAGCAGATTTGGAAGGTTATCATCTGATGCGATTTATTCGATCATTACATCGGCACGATGTATGATCCGACGAATAAGATGAAACAGTTGAAGTACATACTTGGATCGTTGATGAGACCATTAATTCTTTAGCTTGTGCTGTAGCCTAGCTCAGCCGCTAACAGAACTACTCATAATCTAATTATGAATTATTATAGATCCAAAATGCTTTTTTTGCTGCCTTAGCTGCAGTAATATTCTATTTTTGTTGTTTATTCGGCAACAGTATCTTGCTTGGAAGATTTCCAGCTCACTGTTCCGTTATTCAAACTATATAGTACCCTTATTACGACTTAAAGTCGTTATTGTAGGTTTGGAAACTTGCAGCAGTGAACCCAGTCACTTCAAGTTCTCCTTTTCCATAGTATAAGAAAGCATTCTTAGTTCATCTAAGATACTTAAGGATGTTCTTAACATCAATCCAGTGTCTATCACTTGGATTGGCCCGATTGTGACTCCATATGCTCAAAGCATATGAGACACCAGGTCGCGTACATATCTTTCAATGTACGATTCCTCGGAGAGTGCCATCAACTTTTAGATCTATCCCAGTAGATCCTTATTCCTATAATAAAGGATGTCTCTCCCAAGTAGTCTACGGAGAATTTTCATGAAAGCCAAGCTTTCACCGATTGTATTATGAGAATGTCATTTCCAAGAAATGACATATCATCATTATATATGACAATCATTGTTAGTGCGCTCCCACCAACCTCCTTATATACACAAGAATTATCTTCGTTGAATCAAATCATATACCATTATGATTACATCAAAACGATGATTCTAAGAATGCAATGCTTGCTTCAATCCATAAATGGATCGAATTAACTTGCAAACCTTGTTTGCATGTTTTGGTACGACAAAACCGTTAGGATGTTTATAAACATCCTCCAAAAGATTTCCGTTGAAGGAAATTGGTTTTGATGTTCAGCTGCCATATGTCATAAATAAAACATGCATCATTAGCAAGCATTATCCAAATGGATTTAATCATGGCAACAAGTAAAAGGTTTCATCGTAATCGACACAATTTTGATAACGATACTTTTTCGCTACAAGCCTAGCTTTGTACATTTATATGTTTACATCCATGTATGTCTTCCTTGAAGACTCATATAGTACCAATAGGCACAATGCCTTCCGGTACAACAACCAGTATCCAAACTTGGTTGGTATACATGGAATCCATTTCGGACATCATGGCACTTTGCCATAATAGGGAGTCGATACCCTGTACCACTTCCTCATACGTAGCCAGTTCGTATTCCTCAATAAGATTGACATCTTCATAAGGTGAGATCAAAAACCCATACCTCCAGGTTGTTTTCTTACTCTCTCCGACTTACGCGGTTCTTGTGTATTCAAAGACTATTGGTACAGTTTCATCTTTGATGAACTGTTTGTGTTCCATTAAGGATTCGATGCCTAGAACAATATTACTCCGATTTTCATCGAGTTTTTTTTTCTTCTCACTTACCACTGCATATAGGTATTCATTTTAGGAAAACCGCATGGAGAGCAACAATTAAATTGTTCTATTGTGAGTTGTATAAGTACTATACTTTGGTTTCCCTAGGATAACCTACAAATTAGGCACTTATCCGATTTAGGTTCTAGTTTGGTATCATCCAAACATATGTCTAGCATTCCCAAATCTTCAGGAATGAGAAAACCCAGTTTCTTTCCTGTTCATATCTAATATGAAATCTGTCTAACAGATTTTCATGGAACCTTATTCAAAATAAGTATTGCATTGTTTAATGCGTATCCCTAGAAGGAAAATGGTAGCTCAGAGTGACTCATAATTAACCTTATCATGTCCAACAAAATTCGGTTTCTTTGTTCGGACACACCATCAAATAGAGGTGTTACGTGAAAAGTCCTGTAGGACACAGAAATCGACGACGATGTTCTAGGCTCGCGGCTAAGTTGGGAGTATGGAATAGCCCGCGGGGGAACTAAACCGGAGAAATAACATGGAGTCGCCACCCGGTGTGAACCGGGAAAATGTGATTTAAGGCCGCACTCACCCCTCGCAAGGGAATACCTCAAACAATTTGGTTTAGAATGGTCCCTTACTTATGTCACTTGTAATGATATGATTTGTGCAATAAACTAACCGAATCCACCCAACATATATGCTCAAAGGAGACTTAGATATAGTTCTCATTCATGGAAGTAAATCCTACGTCTAAGTCTGCATGCTTCGAAAGTAAGTCATTATAACGGTAAGCACACAATATCACACAACGAGCATGTCGAATCATCCAACGGAAAGAACTAATAAATAATTACTTCAAATAAAACGTAAATTAAGTTCCTAATGCAAAACCAAAGAACTAAATCATACATAAATAAATAACATAATCATATTTAAAGACAAACGATATACTAGACTAAATCATGCTTAAATAATAAATAACGTACTAGCAACCTAATCATGCTTAAATACAAAGTTTGGATGAAATGAAATATGTGTCTCTCAAGTGGTACGTGGCATTTTATCCCAAGTTCAAACCGCAATACCTTCCATTCGGATTCGGCTATGGAATTTACGTCCGAGTTTTCATCCGATATACCACAAAAGAAAACACGCATTCCGTTCATCCGGAATTCACATCATGCCTCAATAAACGACTCTCATGCGATAATATATTAAAAATAAATAAAATAAACGAAAGATAATAAATAAAGAAGGTGCCCTCAGGTCTAACCTCTTTTTTTATCTCTCGAAAGTGCGTTACACGGCCGTCGGAAGGGAGAATGCTCCGTAACTTTTCCGGTTCACTAATCCAATGTTTTTTCTCGCTGTTTCACTGTTTGGGCTGCTGTTTTTACTCCGTTTCACTGCTGTTTTTGTTGTATTTTCTGGTCACTATTTTTTGGTAATTAGGGGACTATTTTGCGGTTTTTTGGACTGGTTTACGGTAATGCGGGGCTGTTTTTGGTGCAGTTTGTAGGGAACGCCTTCCCTCGCGCAGCGGAAGCGGTTAGGCTCACGGACCAAACTTGAAAAAATTTTCTACTCTCCCATTTGCTTGGCCGAAAGTCACCAGTGGGTTCACTGATGTTTTGCTTCTATTTTGGACAATATTTCAGTCCCGGAATGCCCCCGAAACAGTCCCCGAATAGCCCATTGAACTGCAGTGAATTAGTGGACTGTTTTGGACCCGTTACACGCGCGAACTGCACTCAATTTGAAGCAGTATTTGCGTGAACTGCACTGATGATTCAGGTCTGATTTTTCTCCAAAAATCAATCCTTACACAAACAAATCTTATTCCTTAATTTTTCTTTTATATTTATGGATAATTTGTTTCATAAAACAAATCAACCACAAGTCTCCCATCTCTATTAAATTCGGCCAAGGGTAGGATTTCTAGTTTGATTTTGCTTCCAAAATTAAACAAGTCCTACTCCTTTTAGAACATTAAATTTCAGCCAATGGGGGGGGGGGGGGAATTTGGATTCGATTTTATTTCTTAAACAAACAAATCTTATTCCTTACCCTTGTAGGAATTTCGGCCAATGGGTAATTGGGATTTGGTTTTGTTTCTCAAACAAATAAATCCTGATCCTTATCCAATAAGGAATCCTACCTTGGTAATAATTCTTAGCCTTATTAAATTATATCATATATAATTTAATGTTCTAATTTAATAATTATCATATATAATTATTAATACTTTATATTAAATTTTAATATAAAGTCTCAAGTGTAATGTAATTAATATTATTAATCATATTAATAATATTTATTCTTTGTGAGTATATAATTGGACCATCCAATTATATTAGCTCCGCTAAAGTATATCGAGCTAGCACGGGGACCAAGTGGACCTACGGTTTCGAGCTCCAATAATCTTGAAATATTAATTAAGCTCTTAATTAAATATTCCAAATTATTAACTTCGAATTATTCCACTAAAAGTCCGAAGTTGCACTCTCATTGCCGTAGATGAAATAATAAGCCGAACCAAGTCGGTGTCCACCGATATAGTCATTGCATACCAATTGATCCTTCACGAATATCTCGTAATTAGAGCCGGGTCATAATGTCCGTTATACCCATCTAATTATTTTTACCTTAAGTACCATTGATTCTCTAATGAACGATTTATTCATAACTGTTATGAATATTAATCTATCTATTCGTAATAGAAAGATTTGAGCGCTCAAATCGTTCAAGTACCGAATCAACCCTTAAGGGAGATACTCATCTACTTCTTGCAAGAAGGAGTGAATTCCATGTCTATGTAAGACGTTCCCAGCTACATGACAAACTGCGCCCCCAAAATACGTAGTTATTGGTTGGGATTGCTACACCAACCTCACCTTTGTAAATCAAAGGACACAACCCGCCATGTAGGAGTTCGTAGTACACTCAGGATTATGATCAATCCATATATGACCATCAAGTAGATCGAAATGACTTTCTTTGTTTAACGGATATTATAAGAATGTCATTTCTATCTAGGCACAGTCCTATATGATCACATCATATAAGATGCCTCCATTCTCATGTCTCTACATGGACGATCCAGATTAAGATCGTCATCCAAATATAGAATGGACCGTAGCTATAGATAAACCACAAACAAAGTACCTGATTTGTTTGCTCTCTATGGACTATTTAAGATTACTAACTTCAGACTTAAATCCTCTGGTGCAAGACACTCATACACCAAGTCTGAAGGTACATAAGTAATCTACGGTATTTATGAAGATATATAACATGCGATATTAAACAAACAATTTGATAAATGAATAATGCATCTTTTTATTTCTAAACACATGAAACCGTTTACATCACATGTAGCTCTAGGGCATACATCCTAACAATCTCCCACTTGCACTAGAGCAAATGGAACATGTCACGTAAACCTAGACCATCTAGGTGACCATCAAACACTTTAGCCGGCAAGGTCTTTGTAAACGGATCAGCAAGCTTCTTAGCGGACGCAATCTTTGTGACGCTAACGTCCCATCTCTGTACTATCTCTCTGATGAGATGATATTTCCTCTCTATATGCTTTCCCCTCTTATGGCTTCTTGGTTCTTTGGAGTTTGCCACCGCTCCACTATTATCGCAATAGAGGGTGAGTGGTTTATCCATATCTGGAACAACTTCCAGATCTCCCAAGAATTTACGGAGCCAGACTGCTTCTTTAGCTGCTTCACAAGCCGATACATATTCAGCCTCCATGGTGGAGTCGGCAATGCAAGATTGCTTTATGCTCCGCCAAACAATAGCCCCACCACCTAGGGTGAACACTGATCCAGATGTTGATTTCCTGGAATCGACATCTGTCTGAAAATCAGAGTCTGTATACCCTCTTAGGATCATATCCTCACCAGAATATACTAGCATATAATCTCTCGTTCTCTTAAGATATTTGAGAATGTGTTTCACAGCCATCCAGTGATCCAATCCCGAGTTTGACTGAAACCTACTGACTACTCCCACTGCAAAACAGATGTCCGGTCTCGTGCATAACATGGCATACATGAGACTACCAACTGCTGAGGCATATGAGATATGTCTCATTTCCTCAATGCCCTGAGGTGTCTTAGGAGACTGTTCCTTTGACAAATGAATTCCATGCCGATAAGGCAGTTTGCCTTTCTTGGAATTCTGCATCCCGAATCGCACAAGTATCTTGTCGATGTAGGATGCCTGAGACATAGCTAACAGTCGTTTCTTGCGATCTCGAAGTATCTGGATCCCAAGAACATAACTCGCCTCTCCCAAATCTTTCATTTGAAATTGCTCAGCTAGCCAGGTTTTTACGTCTGATAATATTCTTACATCATTCCCAATGAGTAAGATGTCATCAACGTATAAGACAAGAAAAACCACCTTCCCATCAATGACGCGCTTGTATACACAAGGCTCATCAACATTCTGCTCAAAATTATAGGACTTGATCGTTGTATCAAATCTTATATTCCAAAATCGAGATGCCTGCTTGCTTGAGTCCATAAATGGACCTTTGCAGTTTGCAAACTTTTTGCTCTTGACCTTGGGCAATGAACCCTTCTGGTTGTATCATATAGATACTTTCATTAAGATTTCCATTCAAGAATGCAGTCTTGACGTCCATTTGCCAAATTTCATAGTCATAATATGCGGCTATGGATAGAAGAGTGCGGATGGATTTTAGCATAGTTACTGGCGAGAAAGTTTCCTCATAGTCAACTCCCTCTTTCTGGGTATAACCCTTGGCCACTAGTCTAGCTTTAAAGGTATGTACCTTCTCATCTGATCCCCTCTTCCTCTTGTAGATCCACTTGCAACCTATGGGTTTCACCCCATCAGGTTGGTCTGCAAGTTCCCAGACCGAGTTGGAGTAAATGGACTCCATCTCTAGGTTCATGGCTTTGAGCCATTCTTCTTTTTCAGAATCATTCATTGCACTACTGTAGGTCAATGGATCATCTATGCCATCGCTGGAGGCGACAACTTGTGCCTCTCCAACCTCTAGGTAGCGATCAGGTTGTCGTACAACCCTCCCACTGCGTCTAGGTGGTAGATCATTCTGACTGGGAAGTATCTGACTATCAGATGTTGAAGGTGCTATGTATTTGTCAACTTTTGTTGACGACGGCGCGCTGGTCGAACCAGTAAGTAACTCCTCGAGTAACATTTTACAACGAGGTTTGAACTCCCTCATATAGTCCTCCTCTAGAAACGTAGCATTTGTCGATACAAATACTTTATTATCATCAGGACTATAGAAGAATCCACCCCTAGTCTCCTTCGGGTAGCCTACAAATAGGCACACTTGAGAACGTGGTTCCAGTTTTGTAGTCTTATTCTTCAGCACATATGATGGACACCCCTATATGTGGAAATGTCGTAAACTAGCTTTACGACCATTCCACAACTCTAAGGGAGTCTTAGGAACAGACTTAGATGGAACTAAATTAAGGATATACATTGCGGTTTGCAGTGCATATCCCCAGAATGAACTAGGTAGTGAGCTATAACTAAACATTGTTTGATCATGTGTAATAGGGTTCGATTTCTCCTTTCTGCAACACCATTTTATTGTGGTGTTCCAGGTGTTGTGAGCTGGGATATTATCCCATGCTGAAATAAGAATTCCTCGAAGTCTCTGTCGAGGTATTCCCCTCCACGATCTGATCGTAGAGTTTTGATTGTCTTACCTAATTGGTTCTCAACCTCAGCACGATACTCTTTGAACTTTTCAAAGGTATCTGATTTGTGATGCATTAGGTAGACATACCCATATCTTGAATAATCGTCAATGAATGTGACGAAGTATTCATAACCACCTCGAGCTTTTACAATTATTGGTCCGCAGATGTCCGAGTGTATTAGCTCTAGTGGTTGAATGGCTCTTATACCTTTTCCAGTAAAAGGTCTCTTGGTCATTTTTCCTTCTAAACAAGATTCATAAACTGGTAAAGTCCCGAGCTTTAACTAGTTTAAGGCTCCGTCCTTTATCAATCTATTTATCCGGTCAAGGTTGATGTGACCAAGTCTAAGATGCCATAGATATGTGTCATCGTGAGAAATCTTTTGCCGTTTCGTTTTTGGTTTTTCAACCTTAAACATTTCAGTGTTGAGCAGTGACTTATGCGTTAACGGTCTTAACACATACAAGTTATTTTCTGAGTTTCCTGTGTATATAGTCAATCAATTTCTACCAATAATAACCGAATTGCTATTAAAAGAAATAGAATAACCATGATCCATAAGTCTAGAAACAGAAATCAGATTCCTGCGGAAACCAGGAATGAATAACTCATTGTTCAAACTTAAATAACTATTATTAATAAAATTTAAACTGGAAACTTCCATTGCTCTTGCTGAAACGGCATCCCCTGTCCCGACTCTCATGGCGTAATCACCTTCAGCAAGGTCCCTCCATGAATCAAGTAGCTGTAAAGAAGAACAAACATGGTTAGTCGCCCCGGAATCTATAATCCAAGCGGATTTATCATCCTCCACTAATAGAGATTCAATAACGAGTAAATCATATTTACCTGTTTCCTTTTTCTTCTTTAGCTCAGCAAGGTATTTAGGACAGTTCCTTTTCCAATGCCCATTCTTGTCGTAATGGAAACATTTTCCTTTGGGCTTGGTATCCTTGGAGCCTTTCTTGTTCTTCTTTTTCATGGGCTTACCCTTAGCCTTTCCAGTTCCTTTCTTCTTCTTCTTTGCAGATTTGGAAGATTCGACAACATTTGCCTCTGCACTGGACTTACGAGGATCCACCAGCATGGATTCGTAATGGGTGAGCTCATTAAGCAGTTGGGTCAAAGTAAAAGACAACTTGTTCATAACATAGTTTCTTTTAAACTGCAGGAAACTCTTCGGAAGAGTTTCCATACTCATGGTCACCTGGCTACGCTCGTCAATACGAGCTCCATGGGTTCAGCAGCAGTATTGAGATAAGTCATCATCCTTAAGACATGCTCTCGGACTGATGTCCCATCTTCATCCTAGCAGTCATTGCTGAGACCATTGCCTCATGGCGTTGACACTCTGAAGGCTGCCCAAACATGCCCTGCAATGACTCCATCATCTGAGATGCTAGAGCCATAGGTTCATGCTTTGCAGCAAGAACCTCAGACATACCTGCTAGCAAGTAGCAGCGGGCTTTCTCATTTGCTGCGACCCATTTCTGGTAGGTATCGCGCACAGCTTGGCCAGCATTTGTGGCCGGCTCGGGAGAGGACGTTCTTCATCAGGACAAATTTAGGTCTTCACAGACCAGGATAGCGTTCATGTTACTTTTCCACTTAACATAGTTTTCTCCGGTCAATTTATCATTTGAGAGTATGGAAATAATTGGAGAAACCATGGCTGAAAATAAAATAAACATGCATTTTAACATTCATTCATCGCATATTAAAATCATCAAAGAATTTTGGCATAAAATTAAACATGATGCATGAACCATGAATAATGAATTAGAAACTTAGGAGAATTATTATGCCATGAAGATCTAACATCCCACAAGTAAGTGCCGCCGTAGGGTAGGTCAAGTACTCGCATGATAGATTGAGACAGTCTCAGTTGTTTTAATATATGCGGGAATAACTCTTATTCTTATATTAAACAACTACCGTTTAATTTGATCAAGGAATTTCATTAACAGTTAATTATTCCTTTGTGAGTGTAACCCGCCGTTAATTCTAGTTCACAAGATGCATCTAGAATCCCAATCCTCTCGGAATCCAAACCTGATATTGACCCAAAATGGACACCATCTATAGGGGACGAAAGCAAAGCTATCTCAAGGCGCCTTTTGAATCTCATGTTTTCTGGCTAACAACGGAGATCGCGGGATATACTGTCGTTTATCCCGCTCCCGCTCACTATTTTAAACTTAAGGTTTCTATCTAAAATATATAATATTTTATCCTAACTAGTGTGGATAAACTTATGGCGGCTAAAGCATAATTTATTTACACTAGTTGGTCATAAGTGAGCTAATCAATTTTAACTATTAAAATCGTGTCACTAATATCTCATTAGTCTCTACTAATAGTTTTACTCTATTAAACTAATTTAATTAGAGGTCTAAAATCATGGAATTCTAAAAGGTCAAAATTTTAATTAAACATTTTAATAAATCTTAGTGCGTCATAAAAACAATGGTACGTGGAATTGTATCCCGATTGCAGACCATATTTCCGTCCATACGGAATCGGCTATGGAATTTATATCCGGGTTTCCATCCTATATACCAATGGAATTTATTATGCACCAATTAAGTCCAATATATTAGAATTCAAGTTTTAGACATTAAATCTCATTAATCTAATTAATGATTTTAATGCATATCATTTTCTAACTTAAACATTTTAAATTACATAAAATCATAATTTTATGTCTATAATGATAATGCATCTATGACATGTTATGGCAAGAAAAATGCACGAGTGGGCACCGTAGGCTATATGACATGTTATTCAAACAATTCGAAATAAACATACATATAACATAAAATTTTATTTTGCATTGACCGGGCTCTTATTTTTCCTATACTAATCTAATTAGTACAAAATATATACCAAGGCATTCCTTGGCCTTCAAATCCCGCTCCAAAGTGGTATTGGCTCCTTAAGCGACTTCAGTGCTCCATATTACAAAGAATTGAAATTTTACATTGAAATTAAAATTACAATGAATATTAAACATTGGCCTTATGGCCTTACAACCCAAAATCAAAACCAACTATAAAAATAAGAGCCATAAAAATTTACGACCAATGCAAAATCCATTCATCACATGAAATATTAAAACCATTCATCACATGAACTTAATAATGTGCCCACTCATCTAAACATGCATATCATATTTAGAACTCATATAAACATATTAAAACAGAAACTTTAAATGAAAAAGTGAAGGGTTAAGAGCACTTTTCAACCTCGCTCTTGATGCCAATTGTAGGGAACGCCTTCCCTCGATTAATTCCAAATTAATCGTTCTCTCTCTTTAAATGATATTTTATCCCAGATAAAATATCTCCGTAATTAATCCCAGATTAATTTTCTCTCTCATTTAATTAATCAGAGATTAATAAAGTGCAAGTCATACATCATCGGTGAATCTTCGGGAAGCGACCCATGAGATCCCCAGATATGTTGGCAGTAAGTCGAGTCGTCGGACTATCCGAACACGTAAGTACCTAGTATTACGTTTGTACCGATTTACAAGACAATGTTGGCTTCTAGCAAAGCGCCATGCCAACCCAATTCTCCAGAAATATCCTTACAGGAATATGTGATCTATATCAGGCCTAGTATACATAGAATCGTGTATATCGATCCAGTATCGGATGTCACGTGCAAGGCCTGAGGCTGGAAATGTGTATGCCTTGTACGAAGCACATATCGAATCTCTGGTAACTAGTCTCTATAATCGGATAAACATGACCTAGTCATAATATCCCGATAGTTGCAGCATATAAGAGAAGAGTTCAGTATCCTACGTGATCATCATCTCCACTATTACTGGAGTGATACTTCCATCTCGACATCACACCCAATACACTACGATTCTTAATATACCCAGCAGAGGCGTACACAGAACCTGTTAAAGCCCTGGACGATCTAAAACCAAAGCATATTGATTGTCGCAAGTATTAGCGGTGCAAGTCTCAGGTTAAGACCAAATACACCTACCCTGATTCGGACGTCCATAGACACATAGTAATACTACCAATGGAATTCTGAGGGGTCTATCCATAGCGAAGCTGTTTTCCGTACCATCGGTAAAACACAACCTCATACTACACTTGCATGAGTATCCTATACCCAAATATATGAGAACTATGTCGTTATGCCCTCACAACGCGCACAAGTGTAATACTAGTCTATTCCGCATTATCGATGTCCAATCTCGATAATACTACGACTAGGGATATTTAATGATTAAACCTTCGTGGATTGATATTGTCTCATATCATCTCAATCCAGGAACTAATCATAAGGACCTCCTATCATTTATACATCTTGGTGATCTAATCACAAATGATAATTGAGCAATTTCCTTTGTCACATAGTTAATTTGTACAACAACACCATGATCTATACAAATAGTGACGCTATGGGTCATAATTGTCCAACACTGAAATCCAATTTTAATACTCGTAGTGAACATGTTTATGACAAACATATTTGAAGTCAGAGCCTTGCCCGTCTTCGCTTCCTTCATGTCTTCCTTGTCCATACGGAAGTCACGCTTCAGTGACCCCGTTTGCCACAATTTAGGCAGACATTTTGGGATATGTCATTTGTCTTCCCAGAAGATTATAATGATTTTGCCTTTGCCTTTTTTTACATCCTAGAGGCCTTTGGCCAAGCCTTGGCCTTCTAGAATATCGAAGTAAGATGCGTCTTGCGCTTCTTGCCCTATTGAAAACTTTGGCTTTGTCTCCTTGAGCTATAGCCATTAACTCTCCAAGAGTTTTCTATTGCAATTTGTACTTCTAAGATCTAAGAATAGATCTATAAAGATCCTTTAATTTCAATATCATACTATAATGATCTAATCCTTAGTTCTGACTAAGAAATTAAGGAGTCTTTGCGGCAAGCATATTGGATTAAGCACTAAAGTTATTATCACATGAATATTCCAAATATCATTTTCAACTATTTGCTTAACTCCATGCTTAGGCCTAAGATGTTATTTTATCAAATAAAGTAACTTCTTAGTTTTCAGGACTATCCTGATTCATTATTCCCAATTTGAAAATTAAGGTCGTTTAAATACATTTTCACCCAGGATTATGTTTTAAACACTAATCTTTCAATTATCTTGATTCCAATAGTCCAAAAATCGAATCAACGATTTTAGGTACAATTAATTATAATGATTACTATAGTCTAACTATATAATCAACTATAATTTAATTGGTTAATTCAATTATATTGATTACTATAATCCAATTATAAAATCAACTATTAATTGAAATAGTTTGAATACAGTCCAACTGTTTAATTAAACAACAATTAAATATTAGTCCAACTAATATATTAATTTAACGACGAAAATTTGAATGAGCGCGTATGGCAAGTAACTAAACGAATATTGCAAATTTAATACTTGCCTCCCACTATTTTTCGGCGAGCCTCTAACCCTCTGTTGAGTACTCGGGAAACCTCGTTTCCTAGTGGGCTAGGATCCCGTTAAATAACACACAATCTTGACTTTGGCAGACAAATTGTATGATAATTAACTAGGTAGATCTCTAAGATCAATTGGATCCCATCCAATTCCTAGATCCAGTAGGTGGACATCCAAGTCTGAAACATATATATTATATATGCCAATATATCCAATATATTGTCTAACCTTTTTCCTCTGAATCAACTAAGCATTGGCTTTGGCACAACAAACTTAGTGATCCCAGTTAAGCGAAACCCATTGACCTTGGAAAACTTCGTAATCAATGTTGATGGACAAGAAGTGATCTTGACTTTGGCCAACAAATCACAACTTGGACAAGACACCGATATGGAACAAAGCTCTCATGATTCAAACACATCCGCGACGGACAAAGGTCTTGACTTTGGCCAACAAACCAATGCCAGTCTTGGATCTTGAGTAAGAATCACTCCATGGAAGGAAAAACGCTTAATATTTTGTGAGGGTTTTTCGCGTGTAATTGGCAACCAATTAATTATCTTTGTTAAGGTTTCATCATCATACACCCTTAAACATGCATTCTAAACACATAATAAGGCGCATATAAATAAATAATAATGATATGCGGATGGATACTTAAACATTGTTCCTAGAACAAATCTCTCATTTTCCTCTCTCCCGCTAGCACAAGTATTACTTCTACCCGATTACATAACACTTCTAAAGAAACCTCATTTACATTGAGGGGAATAGATGAGAAGAGAAATACAAAGAGTAAGGAGGTAATAGGCTGGACACGCAAGTCCAATTTAATAAATTCTAAATTTATTACAACAATTTCCAAAATTGCCCTCACCCATCTAATATCCATTCGATATACATTATTCATACATCACAACCATGTATTCACACAAGCATGTTATCAATCAATCTAATCCAATTAATTTATCTGAATATTAATGACCATCCAATGTTCAAACAACGATTTGATTTTGCTATAGTCCGACTCGTTTTACGAATAAGTACTCAAAGTACGAATTCTTGAATTAAATTACACTACAACATTAAATCCAATTTAATTTGTATTTAATACTAATTCTATATTTAATTCCAAATTAAATATTACATTTTATTAACGAACCTTTACGACTTAGATTCCAAATCTAATCGTTACGAGTGTCAAAGCCCGATTAACATCCAATGTTAATTTAATTTAAAGTCCAATGGGCTTTTAATTAATTTCTAAGGCATGGACTTTTGGTCAATATGGGTCAAACCCAAATACCAAAGCCCATTTAAGGAATCATCCTTATTTGCCAAGAAATCAATTTAGGCCAAATTAAAATATTAAAGGTCCATTAAGTCATAATTGGACTTTATGGATATGGTTTTGGGCCCAATTGGATCCAACCAATTTAGCCTAAACTTAACTTGGTACAACCAAGCCCATTAAGCCCAATTACAACTTTTAAGGCCCAATTCCAAAATAAGCCCAATTAATTTAATTTCAAAATTCCAAATTTCATAATCAAATTAATTAAAGTGTATACCATAATTAATTACCCAAATTAACATTTCCAAAATACAAATTTGTACAATTAATTATGCTCATTATCATCAACATATGTCCAACACATTTGAATCGAAAAATCATATCATTTTCATGCTTTATAGTCTCGGCATTCATGGGGTTTTTATGTCTGATTTCGTTTTCAATCCAATTGAATTTTAAATCAACATTACCCAATTGTTTCAAGTCATCCAATGATCAAAGAAACAAAAAATACCATGACTATTAGGGCATCATAACTCTCGGCCAAGCCTAGATTTTGGACAAAAATTGATCCAATCAATATTTCATGAAATTGATCATGCAAAACTTCAATACAACATCATTCAAGCATACTCAATCAATTAATTTTATCAAATCATGCTCAAATTGATTTTACCAAAATTTTACCTTAATAAAATTTCATGCTCAAAATGGCTCAAGATACCATTGTTGGGTTTCTATTAAGTCCCAAGGATCAAATCAAGCAAAGAAACTCATGTGCGAATACTCAAAGAAGTTGCAGAATACTTACAATGATCGGTTGAGCGATGCGATGAACAACAAAAACTCTTTTTATGCCCTTTGAAGCTCACGACAGTGGGCTATTTTTGCTCCTCCAAATTCGGCCATGGATGATCCACCAAGCTCCAAGCTTTGTGTTGTAATTCCATGCTCATGAAAAGGATTCCCTATCTCCTATGTATGTCCTCTTTTGAGTGCTAGCTCTTGGTGATTTTTGCCATAAAAATCACCATCTTCATCCTTGTAAATCTCGGCCTTGCCAAGAAAAAGAGAAAGAAGAATTTTTGGCCTCAAAGCCGAGAGAGGGAGGAGGGAAAATGGGTTTCCAAAACCGTGAGATGTCAAGAGAGAGAGAGGAAAAATGTGTTAAGTGTATATTGTTTTTGATTTTCCAAAAATCAAATACAAAAAACCATTTACAAATTTCCAAAAGTCAAAGGCTTTAAAGCCAGCAACCACTCCTATCACTATTCACATCAAAAGTGACTAGACATCACATCACTCAAAGTGACAAGTGATTTGACGCTTGATGTGAGTAGTGATTTGACGCTTGATGTGACTTGCAGGCCGCACTTGAATTCGAAATGCGAGTGCGTCCGCAAACACTCACGCGCTCGGGTTCGCTAATTCCAAATTAACGAATTTTCCGTTGCGACGTAATTAAATAATTATGCCTAGTAAAATCACTATTCACGTCGCTAGCGAATTAATTCTAAATTAACTCGTTCGTCCGAATTAAATTCTAAATTTAATTCTGTATCGAAATCTAATTTCGTATAATATATCGAATATATTATTTTATCGATTAATTCCAAATTAATCATTTTTCTCTCTTTAATTAATATTTTATCCCAGATAAAATATCTCCGTAATTAATCCCAGATTAATTTTCTCTCTCATCTAATTAATCCCAGATTAATAAAGTGCGAGTCATACGTCATCGGTGAATCTTCGGGAAGCAACCCATGAGATCCCAGATATGTTGGCAGTAAATCCGGTTGGCGGACTATCCGAACACGTACGTACCTAGTACTACGGTTTTACCGATTTACAAGACATGGTTGGCTTCTAGCAAAGCATCATGCCTACCCAATTCTCCAGAAATATTCTTACTGGAATATGTGATTTATATCAGGCGTAGTATACATAATATTGCGTATATCGATCCAGTATCGGATGCCACGTGCAAGGCCTGGGGCTGGAAATGTGTCTGCCCGGTACGAAGCACATATCGGATCTCTGGTAACTAGTCTCTATAATCGGATAATCATGACCTAGTCATATTATCTCGATGACTGCAGTACATAAGAGAACTAGTTCCGTATCCTACGTGATCATCATCTGCACTATGACTGGAGTGATACTTCCATGTCGACATCACACCCAATACACTACGATTCTCAATATACCCAGAAGAGGCCTACACAGAACCTATTAAAGCCCTGGACGACTAAAACTAAAGCGTATTGATTGTCGCAAGTATGAGCGGTGCAAGTCTCAGGTTAAAACCAAATACACCTACCCTGATTCGGAATTCCATAGACACATAGTCATACTACCAATGGAATTCCGAGGGGTCTATCCAGAGCGAAGCTGTTTCCGTACCATCGGTAAACACAACCTCCTATTACACTTGCATGAGTATCCTATACCCAAATATATGAGAACTATACCGTTATGCTCCCTTAACATGCACAAGTGTAATACTAGTCTATTCCGCATTATCGATGTCCAGTCTCGATAATACTACGACTAGGGATATTTTAATGATTAAACCTTCGTGGATTGATACTGTCTCATATCTTATCAATCTGGAACTAATCATATGGACCTTTCATCATTTATATATCTTGGTGATCTAATCACAAATGATAAAAGAGCAATTTCCTTTGTCACATAGTTAATTTGTACAACAACACCATGATCTGTACAAATAGTGATGCTATGGGTCATAACTGTCCAACAGACTTCCATCACTTAAAGTGACTAAAGATGTGACTCGCGATGTGACTTGTGGGCCCCACTTAAATTCAAAATCCGAGTGGGCCCGCAAACACTTTCTGGGCTCGGGATCGTTAATTCCGAATTAACGAATTTTCCGTTACGACGTAATTAAATCAAATTTAATTAAATAATTATGCCTAGCAAAATTACTATTCACGTCGCTTGCGAATTAATTCTTAATTAATTCGTTCACCCGAATTAAAATCTAATTTTAAATTCGCATCGAAATCTAATTTCGTATAATATATTGAATATATTATTTTATCGATTAATTCGAAATTAATCGTTCTCTCTCTTCAAATAGTATTTTATCCTAGATAAAATCTCTCCTCAATTAATCCTAGATTAATTTTCTCTCTCTATTAATTAATCCCAGATTAATTATGTTCAAGTCTTACGTCATCAGTGAATCTTCGAGAAGCGACCAATGAGATCCCTGGATATGTTGGCAGTAAATTTGGTCATCGGAATATCCGAATACGTGCGTACCTGGTACCACGTTCTTACCGATTTACAAGACATGGTTGGCTTCTGGCAAAGCATTGTGCCTACCCAATTCTCTAGAAATATTCTTAAAGGAATATTTAATCTTTGTCAGGCATAGTATACATAGTATTGCGTATTACGATCCAGTATCGGATGTCACATGCTACGCCTGGGACTGGAATTGTGTATGCCTCGTACGAAGCATATATCGGATCTCTGGTAACTAGTCTCTATAATCGGATAAGCATGACCTAGTCATATTATCCCGATGATTGCAGTACATAAGAGTACTAGTTTCGTACCCTACGTGATCATCATCTCCATATGACTGAAGTGATACTTCCATCTTGACATCACACCCAATACATTACGATTCTCAATATACCCAGAAGAGGCGTACACATAACCTGTTAAAGCCCCGGACGACCAAAACCTAAGTATATTGATTGTCGCAAGTATTAGCGATGCAAGTCTCAGGTTAAGACCAAATACACCTACCCTGATTCGGACTTCCATAGACACATAGTCATACTACCAATGGAATTCTGAGGGGTCTATCGAGAGCGAAGCTGTTTCCGTACCATCGGTAAACACAACCTCCTATTACACTTGCATAAGTATCCAATACTTAAATATATGAGAACTATGCCGTTATGCTCCCACAACACGCACAAGTGCAATACTAGTCTATTTCGCATTATCGATGTCCAATCTCGATAATACTACGACTAGGGATATTTTAATGATTAAACCTTAGTGGATTATTACTGTCTCATATCTTATTAATCTGGAACTAATCATATGGACTTTTATCATTTATTTATCCCGGTAATCCAATTACAAATTATAAAATAGTAATTTCCTTTGTCACATAGTTAATTTGTACAACAACACCATGTTCTGTACAAATAGTGATATTATGGGTCATAATTGTCCAACATAACTACAGGTAAGCTACGTTTATTAATCCTAGTATTCAAAATATCTCTAGAAGTATGCAATGTGTAATGACCATGCTCATTTGGACAATAAGGGATCTGAATATTACGTTTATCATATAAATACAAAGAACAGTTCTTAATATTAACATGATAACCTTATGTATCTAATACAAAAAGAGATATAATATTTGCTAAACATCCAGGTACAATATAGAAATCATATAACAAAAGGATCCCGCTCGGCAAGGGGATCTCGCATACTCCCACTACAACTGCATCCAGAGAGTCTCCACTCCCAAAATGAAAATGCATCTCTCCAGACTTCAGCTTCTTACTTTCCTTCAGCACCTGCAACGAATTGCAAATGTGAACAGGACAAGCAAATAAATGTACCTAATGTAGATGCTCTCTTCTTCCTTATATGGGCAATGTAGTCTGGACAGTTCCTTTTCCAATGCCCGACTTTGATGCAATAATGGTATTTGTCTTCAGACGCCCTCTTGGGCTTAGCTATCTTTCCTTGCGGTGGAGGACCGAAACCCTTCTTCTTTCACTTTCGTCTTCTTTCCATTTGGCCTAGCCTGAGAAGAAGCAGAGAGTGAAGTAGGTTTCAGAGGACGAGTCGGTACTCCCTTCCTTAGGTATTCTTCTACCGTGATTAGCATCTAATGCAGTTCATGGTAGGAACAGATAATCCCATTCATATTGAAATACATCACGAATTGGTGATAAGAAGCTGGGAGCAAACCAA
This sequence comes from Zanthoxylum bungeanum, assembly GCA_019454045.1. Taxonomy (NCBI): domain Eukaryota; kingdom Viridiplantae; phylum Streptophyta; class Magnoliopsida; order Sapindales; family Rutaceae; genus Zanthoxylum; species Zanthoxylum bungeanum. The sequence continues at coordinate 71,999 of SKCR01017743.1, forward strand.
GAATGACACTCCTACCGAGAATGTCATTCAGATGGAGATTATATTGCCTCAGTTTATTCGATCCAATCGATCAAGTGAAGAACATGCGAGCTCACAGCTTGCCCCTCATCTAGTCACGCATGGAACAGTTCCATCGCAACTTTATGAAAAACAATTTGTTCTTGGTTCATATATGATTCTCTTAATCGCTTCATCATATTATACGCATCTGACATGCCATAGTATTGCCTCTTGAGTTCCGATGCCTGTGAAATTAAGATGTATGATTTAACTTTTAAATCATCATTTTTCCAAGCTTGGAAAACTTGTAGTTCCTTCGGTTTTGCGTCCTCAGACACAGCAAGGGGTAGCAGACCCTCAAGTATAAATCCCCACTTTTTGGATTCAATGACAATCCTTAAATCCAAATTGTTGGGTTTCTACGGTCTA